>ML788286.1:54067-70312 GCA_009831015.1 Picea engelmannii | reverse complement strand
TTCTGAGATTTTAGGAGCAATAAATCTGCCTTTATTATCCCTATACCTACTCATAAAAAAAAAAAATGAAATCAATGAAAACGCAGATTCCTAATTAAAGGTAGGAGGACAACATGACTTTGGAGCAACCCCACCAAAGTGGATGCGCAGGTTCTTACCTTTTGTCTTACCGTCTTCTCTCCACCCTCAGATTATCCTCAAATCCAATCCAATACTTCATCAAACCAAAAAAATATGCTACATGTTACCGTTTACAACTCCTCGGCAACGATGCCAAAATGTTGGTGCGCAAATATATTCACTGTATATCTCACACTCATTTAAATTTCAATCCGGGATTCATAATCAAAAGAGTCGTTACACCATATGTGTCAAGAACAAGTAACCTATCTAAGTCTGTTTCATATAGGAAATAATTAATAACATAAAAATTCCATTTCTAAGATCTCTAAATACTTCAAAATATCCTCTAAACCTAAAAGAGAAAACTGATAATGAAACTCAGACAAATAGTCAATCAAAGAAATGTTGTCTCAGAGAAACAACTCTGTTCATGTTAGGCACTTGTATTGAAAAGATGAACTTTAAGAAGCTTGTTTCCTATAGTAGTTAAAACAATCAACTCCAACCATTCTTGAAACAAAAGCCAACTTCAACTTCATGTAATTCAATCAAACCAGCACAAGGGGAATTCAATATCACTGAAATACTTCATTATAGCACATGAAGATGAAAGATAAAGTCTCATGTTCCCTTGTGATACTACAATCATAAGCTTAAAATATCAGTCCCACACTTCAAATCATGAGATATCTACCTTCAACATTTGATAATAAAATGTATATTCGATCTAGCATTTGTCTATACACACCAATCCAAAATGATTAACTCAATGCTCAATCCTGAGAATGAAATAAAGACAAATCACACACACACATGTTGTTGTAAACTACAAACACATAGAACGTATACAATGAGGTTTACCTTAGTTGGGGCGGTGGGCCCTTGCCGAACCAACAAGGAACCTCTTAAGGAGTTAACAGACTAAAACTTTCACTCACATCCAAGAATTTTCATAAAAGATCTTCTGTATTAATTCAACTGTTAAATTGGATCAACAGTCTTTTACTTCATGATGACGACAAGTACTGTCTGATTCTTATCGTATATTTCTTACATTCCTCTCTACACAACATCCCTTATATAAGGTAAGCTGATATTACCAATATTTATGGATAAACATTAAACAGATCGGGAAATTCCAAAATTAAGATTTACATCGAATTTTGAGGAGTCGACTCCATCCTCATGACATGAAGTGCATGAGCGATGGAGTCTCTTGCAACTAGAGAACTAACTCGGAAGCTTCTATCCAACTGTCTTCTTGAAATCTCCACCATTATCCATGTCCAACTGGTGCATCCCGAAACAAAGGTATTAGTATCGGATTGCACACAGTCGCAAGTCTAGTACCAGAATAGAACAAAGCAAGGAGTACCAGAATAGCACACGTCTTGGTACCAGATCAAAACTGTGTTGGGTACCGCAATGGATTCGGTACCAGATTACATGGTGTCTGGTAGTGCCGGATAGACTGCTCATAAATCAAATTATTAGAACTATACAAAATAAAACACTTTCAATCGAATTAATTAAAGAAAGTTAAACAAACATGCTTTAAATCACCAATTACCTCTTGTAGACATGACATAGCTATTAGGCATGTATTTTGGGAGGGAATAGTCCAGTATAGGTTTATAACAGAGGCAAAAAGACTTAGATAGAGGGTAAGATAGGGTATTATCTTATGGAAAAATAGAGACTCAACACAAGGCATGGAAAGTGAAGGCATGACATGGCATGGCATGGTATGACAAGGCATGGTATGGAAAGGAATGACATGGAAAGGCAAGGCATGGCATGGAAAAGCATGGCATGGGAAGTGAAGGAATGGCATGGCATGGGATGGGAAGGAATGATATGGAAAGTCATGGTATGGAAATAAAAGGCATGGCAAGTGAATGCAAGGCAAGGCATAGAAAGGAATGGCATGGAAATGCATGGTATGGAAGGGCATGGAATGACAAGGCATGCTATGGAAAGGAATGGCATGGAAAGGAAAGTCTTGGCATGGAAAAGCATGGCATGGCAAGGCAAGGCAATGGAATGGAAAGGCATGGCATGGCATGGCAAGGCAAGGCATGGCATGGCAAGGCAAGGCAATGCAAGGCATGGCATGGCATGACATGGCATGGAAAGGAAAGGCAAGTCTAGGCAAGGAAATACAAGGAAAAATATAACAACCCTTAAAACAAGTAATTATTAAATGAAAGGGGGATAAAAATTCAAGATTAAACTAGGGTTTAGATAATAAAAAAATGTCGAAATGCAAGATGACACATGACAACCCTACAATATTCAATACATCAAGCCCTAAAGGGATGAAAATTATGACAGAAATGTAATAAAATGTGCCAAGGTGTATTCCAAGGGTTTAATTGTGAGGCATGTCAATGGAAAGGCAAGGCATACCATACCATACCATACCATACCATACCATGCCAAGGATACCATATCATACCATGCCAAGGATACCATATCATACCATACCATACCATACCATACCATGGCTTGGCAAGGCAAGACAAGGAAAGGCATACCATACAATACCATACCATGGCAAGGCAAGGCAAGGCATGGAATGACATGAAAAGGAATACCATACCATGGCAAGGCAAGGCAAGGCATGTAATGACATGACAAGGCATGCCATACCATACCATGGCAAGACAAGGCAAGGCATGGCATGACAAGGCATACCATACCATGCCATACCATAGAAAGGCATGGCATGGCATGGCGAGGCATACCATACCATACCATACCATACCATACCAAGGCAAGGCATACCATACCATACCATACCAAGGCAAGGAATACCATACAATACCATACCATGGCAAGGCAAGGCAAGGAATACCATACCATACCATGGCAAGACAAGGCAAGTCATGAGATGGCAAGGCATAACATAACATACCATACCAATATACCATACCATACCATACCATACAAAGCAAAGGCATACCATACCATACCATACCATACCATGGCTTGGCAAGGCAAGGCATACCATACCATGCCATCGCAAGTCAAGGCAAGGCAAGGCATACCATACCATACCATACCATGGAAAGGCAAGGCCAAGCGTGGCATGGTAAGGCATAACATACCATACCGTACCAATATACCATACCATACCATACCATACAAAGGAAAGGGATACCATACCACACCATACCATACCATGGCTTGACAAGGCAAGGCAAGGCATACCATACCATACCATATCAGACCATACCATACCATACCATGGCAAGGAAAGGCATGGTATGGCATGGCAAGGCATACCATACCATGGCAAGGAAAATCAAGGCAAGGCATACCATACCATGGAAAGGCAAGGCAAGGCATGCATTGCAAGGCATACCATACCATATCATACCATACCATGGCTTAACAAGGCAAGGCAAGGCATACCATACCATACCATACCATGGTAAGGAAAGGAAAGGAATAGCATGGCAAGACATACCATATCATACTATACCATACCATGGCAAGGCAAGGAAAGGCATGGAATGGCAAGGCATACAATACCATACCATACCATACCATACCATACCATACCATACTATGGAAAGGAAAGGCACGACATGGCATGGAAAGGCAAGGTATGGAATTCCATGCATGGCATGGTAAGGCAAGGCATGGCAAGGAATAGCAAGGCTTTTCATGGCATGGCATGATAAGGCATGCAAAGGCAAGGTAAGCAAAGGAAAGGCATGGCATGGCATGGCAAGGAAAGGAAAAGCAAGGCAAGGCATTTCATGGCATTGAATTGCATGGAAATGAAAGGCAATGCATGGCATGTAAAGGAAATGCAATGCAAGGCATGGCATGTAAAGGCATGCAAAGGCAAAGCAATACAAGGAAAAATATAACATCCCTTAAAACAAGTAGTAATTAAATGAAAGGGGGATGAAAATGCAAGCTTAAACTAGGGTTTATATAACAAATGCATGTTGAAATGCAAGATGACACATGACAACCCTACAATATTCAAGACATGGCATCCCTAAAGGGATGAAAATTATGACAGAAATGTAATAAAATGTGTCAAGGTGTATTCATAGGGTTTAATTGCGAGGCATGGCATTAGCAAGGAAATTCATACCATACCATACCATGCCAAGGATACTATACCATGGCATGGAAAGGCAAGGCATACCATACCATACCTTTCCATACCATGCCAAGGATACCATACCATACCAAGGCAAGACAAGGCATACCATACCATACCTTGGCTTGGCAAGGCAAGGCAAGGCAAGGAATACCATACCATGGCAAGACAAGGCATGGTATGTCAAGGAATACCATACAATACCATACCATGGCAAGGAAATCCATGGCATGGAAAGACATACCATAACATACCATACCATACCATACCATACCATACCATGGCAAGGAAAGGAAAGGAATGACATGGCAAGGCAAGTCATGACAAGTCATGCATGGCATGGCTTGGCATGGTAAGGCAAGGCATGGCATGGCATGGCATGGAAAGGTAAGGCATGGCATGACATGTCATGGCTTGGCATGGTAAGGCAAGGCATGGCATGGCATGGCATGGCAAGGTAAGGCATGGCATGACATGGCATGGCAAGGCAAGGGATGGCAAGGCATGTCAAGGAATGACAAGGCATGGAATGGCATGGCATGGTAAGGCATGCAAAGGAAAGGCATGGAATGGAAAGGAATGTCAAGGCAAGGCAAGGCAATGCAAGGAATTTCATTGCATGGAAAGGAAATTCAAGGCAATGTAAGGCCTGGCATGGCATGGCATGGAAAGGAAAGGCAAGACAATGCAAGGCATGGAATGGCATGGCATGGAATGGAAAGGAAAGGAAATTCATGGCATGGAAAGGAAAGGAAATGAAATTCATGGCATGGCATGGAAATACATGCAAAGTAAAGGCATTGCATGACATGGCATGGAAAGGAAGGGCAAGGCAAGGCAACACAAGGCATGGCATGGTGTGGAAAGGAAAAGGCAATGCAATGCAAGGAAAGGAATGGCATGGCAAAGCATGGCATGGAAATGAAAGGTAATGCAAGGCATGGCATGGTAGGGAATGAAAAGGCAAGGCATGCCATGGCATGGGATGGCAAGGAAATCCAAGGCAAGACAAGGCATGCCAAGGCAAGGAAATACAAGGAAAAATATAACAACCCTTAAAACAAGTAATCATCAAATGAAAGGGGGATAAAAATGTAACCTTAAACTAGGGTTTAGATAACAAATGCATGCTAAAATGCAAGATGACACATGATAACCCTACAATATTCAAGACATAACAACCCTAAAGGGATGAAAATTATGACAAAAATGTAATAAAAGGTGTCAAGGTGTATTCCTAGGGTTTAATTGTGAGGCATGACAATGGCATGGTAATGTTTATTTGTTTTTTATTCTTGTTTCATCGCAATCCGCATTTTGATTTGAAGTTTTCGTTGCATAATTTTATGGAACGTTATATTTATTTTTATATAGGTTAAAATGGGAAACTATATGAAAAAACATGGGAAGCTACATGAAAATGGCATGGCATGGCATGGCATGGAAATGGAAATGGCATGGCATGGTATGGCTTGGAAAGGCATGGAAAGGCATGGAAATGACATGGAAAGGCATGGAAATGGTATGGAAATGGCATGGCATTTCATGGATTGGAAAGGCATGGAAATTGCATGGCAATGGAATGGCATGGAAAGGCATGGAAAAATCAATGGCATGGAAATGGCATTCCATGGAATTACTTGGCAAGGCATGAAAATGGCATGACATGGAATGGCATCAACAAGTTTGTGGGATTGGGTTTGGGAGGGTCCTTTTGTCTCCTTGTGTCCTCTAACACAAAAATTGGGTAGTAGTGTGCAATAAACTCTCATAGATAGTGAAGGGAAAAGAATAATGGTTTCAAGTCTTCCTAGAGGAATTTTTGTAGCATAGCATTACTTTCTATGGTGTGTCATGAAATGTAACCTCAAAATATTTATTTGTAGGTGGAAAATGATACCCATTCTAAGATCTAGTTTCCATGTGAACTCTCTCATTCTATTGATCAAGATCAATAAGTTTAGTGGACATCATGGAGATAAATGTTATTAATAATTGATAGGTTTAAAAAAATTTACATATACCCACTACACAATCTAAAAAGACATGAGTGCATTAATGATTCATTGATTCGTGTTTTTGGCATTTATGAAGGGTTACACATAAATACAATGATTTTATATATGTCATGCATAGAAAGAGGGGAATAATGTGTGTGACCGAGAAAATGTTCAAATTATGGATTGAATCAACTAAGAAACTAACAACTAGGCTTCTCAAAAGAATGTCAAGGGAAGACTAGGATCAAGGTTTTTTCCTAACGAGACTAGGAATACTAGGACTTATACCTACAGGAGAAAATAAAGACTTTTATCATGTAGCTCTGGCAAGAGAACAAGTTAGGGTTTTGTGGCATTTAAAAACCCTAGTGCTACCTAATGTGCTTGTTTTCGAGAAGATAGAGGGAGTTGATCTTGTTCAAGTGTGGGATACAAATGTAGGTTCCAAAAAGGAATTAGCATTCTGTTTGCTACCTTGTTGATGATCTCTAATGGAGTGAGATATTGGATAATGTTATCTTATGGTTTCCATCTCTAGGGTTTGAAGATCCCGACTTCTAACAACCCTTGATAAGATATTGGTAGGTACATTTACTTCATATTCTAAATATATATGAAGTGTTTGGGTTGTCAAAATGTTGTGTACTTGCATAATTGAATTTTAGCTTATGTCATATTCATAATTGAGTAATTATAGTACTAGTTATGGAGATTAATTTGACATAACATTGAGTTGAGATTGTTAACTCGTTTACAATTATGTAGAAGATAGATGAGAAAAATTATTTCTATAATAAATTATTGTAATATGCCATTTTTTAGGTCACAATATTTTCAAGTGACCACTATTTGAGTGTGGATTGTCATTGGATTTAGATAGAGATAATTCAAGATATATTCCATGCATTGTTGGTTGTGAGTTAGAATATCGATATCCACAACATTCATGCAAACAATTCAAAAGGAATGATCTATCGATGATGTAGTGATACATGGTTGATTAGCAAACAATGCTACTTGAGAACCATTAATTGTTGATGGATTTATCACTTAGAAATATTTTCCACCATAATATATTCCTTAATGCGTAATGCAAGTATTTATAATCACTTTAGAAAAAAATCAAGGGATTAATACACATAAAATTCACACACTTTGGAATTCAAACACTTTGAAATTCATATATTCATCAACATAAAATGTACAAACAATGAGGTTCATAAAAAATGTGCCAATAAATATATATATATATATTCAACATCGTCTAAATTGTTCATTTTTTACAAAATGGAAACTCGTTCCCAATATACAAAGCGACAACAAATTTTGTAACATAAGAAACATCCATATGGTGGCCTAGATATAAAATGGCAATAGTTGGTCAATCATTGACCATTTCCAACCTCAGGAGCATCTCGAAAATCAATCTTTATTCTCTTTCTTGAGGAATCACCTCGAGAGGTTCTATGCTTGGGTATGCTTCGATGCTTTGGAGACCACACAAAGAATAAACATCATTATAAGTTTTTTTCCTCAATGAATTAATAAACATACAAAATGATACTTTTTAATTTAACCTAAGACAACTCATCGCATATGCTATTGTCAATCGTGAGGGTGTTACCCTCCTCCCGGGTCCTCCGCGACCCCAATCTCTTCATGATGCCACCTTGCATTAGTTACAAGGATCAAGTCAAGAAAATTAAACAAACATGCATAAAATCAAATTCATGAAACATAAAAAATTATCATCAATGCATTATCTCACCGTGAATATCTGAGGCCTTGATGGAGATTCACTAGCACATGGAGCAATAGGTTGTACAACCTGCTCTGAGACAACCTCTATTGTGGCAATCTCGGTCGATGGGTCCGATGGAAATGTTGAGGGTGGGCAATGATGGACCCCCACAAGTTGTACAAGTGATTGCAACTCCCTAGGCCTTGAGAAAGGTAGACTAGAAGAAACACACAGGTGCTCAGGGAATGCAATAGTACTATAGCTATCAAATATATACACAACCTACATACATATTAATAAAATTGAATTATTAGTACCAACTAGTAAAATTCAAAAACATAAACACACATGATTTGAGAATTATACGATATTTAACTCTACACATGATACCTGTGATGCATGTGACTTGTCCATCCTAGATGGAAATTCCTCGACATCACCTAGTCCCAAATCCTATAGAAACACGAGAACATTAAAAATTTGAGGATTCCATAAAAAAAAGAAATGACTATGGTGAATTTATCATATGTGACACATACCTACATGTGGGGTGGGGTGCACCCAATGAACATGTTGCCTCTACTACAACATCAGTGGTGGGGATAGGTATTGATGCATCCATCAGCGTAGAGGGTCTACCTCTAGGACTTAACAAATTCCACAACATAAATAAAATATCGATATAAATACACGTAATACAAAATAAATATAGATACACATAACAATGAAGAACATAAAGAGGGTTATGATAATAAACTCCTCCATGAAGCTATGCTTTCCACTAGGCTCTATAGTCCCATAGCATGTCTTCCTACAACCCGAACATCTATGAGGTTCACTTGGATGAATGCTATGTCCATGTGCCCTCTCCTCACTATAATATTTCATTCATGATGAACCTATAAACCCTCTATCAATGTCACTGGCCGACACCTCCTACCTAGATAGTGCAACAAAGCTACTATGTTGCACTAGGTTATGAGTCAATGATGAAATGGCTAGATTTACATGTTGCAAACTCTCTGCAAGAGGAGGATGTTGGGTAGGGGGGTCAAGCCTTCACCTAGGGGGATGAGGAACTAACACAGGGTCATTCCTAACATGATATCGGTCCTCTGCGGACTCTAGACCCACCCCCTGGAAGTATCCAATGTCAAAGTAGTTGACATGCTTACCCAAAATAAACTCATCCCATAATTTTCTCAGAAAATATAAGGGCATCTCCCTGTTATTGCGGGGAGGTTTATCCAAAACCATATACCACCTATCCATTCAATTTTGACTAATATAGGGATGGATGCACTAGTCAATGGAGATGCATTTCTTGTTCAATGGTAGTTCTTGTCCAGTTCTGGGATCCCTAAAAATAGACAATAATTGTGGTTTTTAAATGCCAAGGTCTTTGACTTGGTTTATGCCCAAACCAATGTTGTAGTACTCATACATTCTTTCCCTAAAATAAAAAATAGAGGTCAATTTCCCTTGGGAACTTGCAATGGAATTCACAATGATGTCCAAAGAAGTGGCCAAGGAGACTATGCTAGGCTCTCTAATGTCCCTTAATTGTTCCTCAAGGGTTCTTAATATAATCAACCCCTCATCAATTTGAGTGTTTACATTGGGTGGTTGTGGTGGGTTGGGGTTTTGTTCTTCTTGGTTTTCTTCTGAGTGGTTTTCATTGTCTTGGGGTTCTATTTTATTATATATGCTGCAATTTAAAATCCATGGAATCTAAATTAGGTTGGTTTTTTAATTAAAATACAAAATTACAATTTGTTTTTTAATTTAGATTCTTGAAAGAAAAAGATTAAATTGGAAATGACTAAATTGGGTTAAAAATAAGATAAATCAAACATACATGGAAATAGTGGCAAGATCCTTCCTCTCTAGCTCTTGTATTCTCTCAATGAGAGTAGAAACCTGAGTGTGGTTTGTGCACAATGACCACAAATCACACTCGTGGCCTCTTAAAAAATATTATAAGTAGGAATGTGTGTGTGTTCTTAAGAACGTGCACACGTTCCTAAGAATGCACATGTGTTCTTAAGAATGTGTGCACATTCTTAAGAATGCACAAACTCTCTTGCCACTAAACCTACGTGGAAATCCTCGTGGAGGTTCGACTACCTCCAAACCTAAAGGTTTAGGAGTGCGTGCATGTTCCTGCGAGTGTGCATTCCTATTGCATGGCTTGCCACTTTTTCGGCCACGAACTTCATGCACTTACCCATTTATACTTTTGCATTACTGGAAGGTAGTTGCAACTTCCATATCTACATTGGTCGGTCGATCCGACTCAATGGTCAATCAACTTGACTATCTAGTTGACTAAACTTCACAGTGGTCTAATTTTTTTTACATTTGGTTGATTCATAAGCCTGGTTAATAATCGATTAACCCTCAAACACTATCCATGAATTATGCTAGAATCCATAAAATCCCCCTTAATGATGGTGCATTATTCATGAGGCATCATTCTTTAGAAACATACCCTTATGTTCCACATCACATATTGTTAAGAATTATAAAATCAAAATAATCTTTCTATTTTTGATATATTTTTAGAATATATAAAAAGTCAAAAAAATTACTAACTACATTTTCATTAATTATTACAACCACCATAATTTTTATAACCCATAATCTCTCTCTTCTCTTTTATTAGTTTCAAAAGGAATATTTCCTTAACCTACACTCATTTACCACTTTCTTGACTAGTAGTGCTTTAATTTAAATTGACCCATTACTTATTATGGCTTCATATCCAACCAAACCACTTCTTTAATCTAAAGCGACCCATTGCTTATTATGCTTCAACTATATATAAACCCAACCAAACCACTTCCAACTATCTTGGCTTATATTTTATCTTCTTATTATTTTATTATGCTCGTCATCACAAGCCTTCTTTACCTCTTGTGGTGAATCAAGAAATGTTGAGTCTCCTATTACATAATCTATGCAATCTCTATTATAGTATTTTGAATCTCCTATAACATAATCTATACAATCTCTCTTATAGTATTTTTCTATGTTGATTTATAGGGCATTAGCAATATACAACATTTTGACCCATCAATTACCTATAAGAAGTTTTATAGGTACTCTATCATCTCAACCACAAAGATGTTTTTTTGGGGCATTAGCAATATATAACTTTTTGATCAATATACATTGTAGGTACTTAGTCATCTCAGTCATCATTATATTTTAAATATTATTAAAATCCTTTACCAATGTATTTTTAAAGATTCAATGACACCATTTGTTGGTGGGTGGTAAAGTGAACTTCTTTAATGTTGGGTTATGCACTCTAAAAAAAAAAAAATTGATCGTATTGTTCAAATTTTGTTATTCACTTATTATTGATACCTTTTAATGTTAGTCACAAGTTCAAATCCAGAGGGGGTAGGGTATGTATCCCTTCGTAGAATTTACCAGTCAAAATCGTTGGGCAAAGGGGTCCTCATACACCAATTTGGTGTCTGGCTTGGCCGTGACCTTAAAAACAGATTATTATTATTATTATTATTATTATTATTATTATTATTATTATGTAAATTAAATTTTATTATGTACACGTTTCACTTTTGTGCATTTTGTTGTCAGGACTTATATTGTTATATAATATGTGTTGCATAACGTCATAGTCCCTGTCGTATAAGTTTGGTCGTAGGAAATTTCTTTGTATTAGAAGAGTTTTAGTTCTGGTGATACGCTGTATATTTGAACATATATTTTATTTATGGTTTTGAATGGTCAATTATTTTATCTGAAATAAACACTGCATATTCTATGCTTGTTTTAAATTTCATTATTTATGAACAATTGAAGACAAATGATTCAACCAAATTTCGTATAATTTTTCTCTTATTTCAAGAAAAAAATTGATTGAGTATTGGAATATTAGAACTAAAACATAAGGTATGGGTGCAAGCATGGGATTTGTTGGAAGTGGAGTAGGGAGTTCCAGAATGGTCCACTAGTTCAAAGAGCTATTGAAGAAACCACCACCTACAATTGATGAGGACCCATTGTCAATACTCAAAACCTTTTCCATCGTCAATACTCGACACCTTCGCTTTCTCTTTCATCAAAAAAAAGAAGGTCATCAAGAGTAAAATGCATAAGTGCGAAAAAATAGACATTGACCAATGCATGATTGAGACTGCCGAGAAAATGATAGCTGATGTGGAGAAAATATCCCAAAATTTTCAAATGGTAGCTGACATGAAATAGAAGAATGTAACAATTGTCCATCTTCAAAACTAGGGGGAATATTACAAGGCAAGAAAACATCATCTTAGTGAATTTGTCCTGTATACTATCCATGCAAATTAAAAGAGCATTCCTACGATCATCAAATTCTACCAGCATCTTTATGTTGTGCAACAGTTTGCTAAAGAGATTGTTTGAAGAAGCCAACAACGAATTTTTTCATAACATCTTCAACCTTGAAAAAAATCCAAACGACATATAAAATTTTTGTAATTCTTCTTATATTCCATAAATCCTACATAAAAAGAAAGAACAATAAATATATAAAATATATATTATTTTTCCTCCAACCTACAGATTGTTATCCTGGTTCCTCCAACCTAATGATTTCTATCTCGGCTTAAGATATATAATATCCCACACAATATTGTCGGCCCTTGCGTCGAAGAGATGAATGTAAGCGCTGAATCCGAAGGTGCCACCATGAATGCCTCTGACCATCAGAAGGTTCTCAGAATTCACGAACTGCAAAATCAAAGAAACCTCGATCGATCGGAGTTACCTCTTTGTTACCGCTTTACCGCTTTGTTAACAGTCATATCCCTTGCATTAAATACTACAACGATGAATTTTTCCTTAGGAAAATAATTTGAATTAATATCCTCCTATTGTTGATGATGTGGATTTGTCCTAGTTTAATTAAATTATTGTAGAAAATATTGTTATGGTAGAAAATTTAGACACTAAGGGCAACACCACATGAAATGGTTGATTATTTCCTGGTTAATGATTTCAACTTTTCATGCCTTGCAACCAACAGTCCATTGTTCAAATATCCCTCCACAAAGTCATAGTAACCACCATGAAGATATAATTTTTCCTGAGTTACAAGCTCTTTTATCCAAGGGAGCGTTAAGAGGTTTGATGAGGACTAATTCACAGATTCCTGAAAATTAAAACATGTTAGGATCATTTTAGTAGAGCACATCAATGATGCAATGTTAATCACAAGTCACTCTACAACAAAAGAATAGTCAATATATATATTCTTGCAAAAGGATATGCAAACCTTTTCACAGAAGCTACATTGATCATCCAATGTGATATTCCCAACAAAATATTTTGTGCCCAAGCGTGTAGCCTTTTCTATTGTCACCCATCTTTCAACGAATTCACTATTACAGAATCAGTAAAAATAGAATAAATCACAAATGTGCAGAGAGTTATCGTTTTGTCGGTCGATCTCTCGTGAAACCTTGAGCCTCTCCTTATCGAAAACGAGGATCATTTTCTCTATCTTCTTCCCATTCTTGAATCTCGCGAAGATGGAAGAATCCGACGAGGCGAGGGCTCGAATTCTGACCAAGTCAGGCTATTCACATACACCACGTTCTTGGTGTCGTACATGTGCAGAGAAGATGGGGGCCAAAGGGTAATCTCGGCCATTGGGAACAACCATTGAGACTCTTTCGACATCGATTCCATCTAGGGCCGTCGGTGCCATGGCTTTATTGATGAGCTCCAGAATTTCGTAATAGGAGGCTTCGTCTATAAGGGCTTCGATGTCGGATTTTTCCCATGTCGACGTCGAGAGCTTTCCCGTTCGGAGAACGCCGAGTAGGAGAGTGAACCGATGAGGGTCTCTATCGAAGAATATTTTGGCGAAGTTTGTTAACAAAGTTGAATGAGCGAGGAGGGAGGTTTTCCCCCACGGATTGGAGGGTCGAAGTTGTGGTTTCAAAGATCTTTCCTCTGACATCTAGTTTCAATATACGATTCAATCCCTGGACCCGGGGTCTGTTTGATGCTAGGTCAGTCATGGCTTCCTTACTGGATTGATCCATGAGCTCAGTGTAGTAACTGTGGATGTGGTGAAATTCTTGTTGCAAAGCCCGTTGGAGGGTGTAGATTGCATCCTGATCCAATTCATGAGGCCTGTGCATGTAGATCTCCACGTGACATGCCTCGACTGTAGCAACCATCATCGACTGCATCAACTGGACAGGCCTCGACTGCAACAACCATCATCGACTGCAGTCCTTTATTTTTAATGAAAAAATTAATGTTCACCGCCACCTCCACAATAAGGGATAGAAGTTGAAATCCAAGAAGGATGAAAAAAATATTAATTTTTAATTTATTTTAATTTCAATACAATTTTTATTAAAAATCCCTTATAATTATTATTATGAGTTCATAGCCAATAACCAAACCCTCTCTCTATTTAGGTGTTGCAGACTTTTCATTTGGAAACAATTTTAACATATCTATGAAGGCGTTGGAAATGTGAGAAAAAATGAAGTCAACGGATGAATTAATAGTGAATCAATGCCCAACTCATTGTTATAGTCATTGGGCCTTTTGCCTTTTGTAGGGACTAATAAAGTATTTGGATCTAATTCTCTTGGCTCTTATAGAAAATGACTTGACAAAGTCTCAAATCAATGAGATACATTTTGAAAGGTATTTGGGAGATAATTGATTATAACACCATTTCATCCTTCAATAATAATGGCCTCCTAAATATTTGGCATTTATTGTACTAGTTAACAATGGCCATTATAATCCTACTTGTAACTTCTTCTTTATTTATATGTTAACTTAATAATTTTGTCTAGACACATTAGAGTGTGCATTTTCAATAATATCATATCTTTTATTTTGAGGCACATGTCTCTTTAAGACATTGTCAAGTCCCAATTTATATAATTTATATCCCAATTTATATAATTTATATAATTGATCATTATAATCATACTTGTAACATTTTTTTTATTGCATTAATTTTATTTAGATACATTAGAGTGTGAATCCTCAATAATAACATATCTTTCATTTTTGGGTACATATCTCTCTAATGCATTGTCAAGTCCCAATTTATATAAGTGATCATCTCAATGTGTATACTATGCAAATTTCATGGCATGGAATCATTTTAATGAGTTGACATTGTTACACACAAAAATTCCTCACTTTGATAATGTCACATTCTCATTGTCGTAAGTGTCGTACTTTTGTCACAAGTGTCGCATTCTTGTCACGTAAGTATCGCATTCTCGTTGAAACTTACTGTAGAACTCCTACCTCACACTTCCACTGAAGAGGAATGATTCCTATATCTAACCAAGTTGGATGAAACCTGTTGTGATGTTGCTCTCATCAACGAGACGTATCAAAAACGCATGAAAAATAAATATGATAAGTCCGTCCAACCTCGCGCTTTTGCAGAAGAAGATCTAGTCCTAGTCTATAATCAAGATCGTGACAAACTGGGGGTCAGAAAGTTAGAACCCATGTGGCACGAGTTGTACATCATAAAATGCATTCTACACAGAGGTGCCTACGAGTTAGTAGACTACGATGGAATATATCTCGTTGAGCCCCGAAATGGGATTTACCTCAAGAAGTATTATGCATAGAATATCTTGCATATGTGCTTTGTACATTACTGTACTATATACTTTTTTGTGTCTTTTCTTTTGCATGCATGAGTTTTCTCTCAGCTGATTATACTTTTCTTTGTGATTGAATGTGCAGATGACATCATCCTTTCCCATCTATTTCGGGTTTTCGGATGGCGCTAGTCGACATAACCATAACATTGCTTCCGCAACTTGGGTCATCTACCACTTTGGTGAGTTAGTAATTTTAGGAGGAATTTTCCTCAAATCTGTGACCAATAATGTGGAAGAATATCATGTCGTCATCAAAATTTTTACTGAAGCGTCTTCTCTAGGTATACCTCAATTGATTATCAACCTCTACTCTCAACTCGTGGTCCACCAACTAAATCGTGAGTACATCATTCACAACTCGGTTTTACTGTGTCTCCACCTAAGGGTTCTATGTCTCGAAAGATCATTTGAATTTCTCCAATACAGACATATATCGAGAGAACTCAATACAACTCCAGATTTGTTAGCAAATTACATGTTGTATTGGTATATTGTGCATAGATAAAACAGTTGGAACATAAAGAATATGTATAAATACATCACATAAAACACAAAAATACAACTTAGGTAGCTACAAAATGCTTA
>ML788285.1:471834-490932 GCA_009831015.1 Picea engelmannii | reverse complement strand
TATTTAATTTAAGAGGGGCATTGCCATCATGATCATCTTAAGTATCATCGTCATTATATGACTATAACCTAGTTCATGTATAAATGAAGTCCTTTAGTATTAGTAACCCCAACCTAAAATGTTTCTAATGACAATGATAAAAGAACCACTAAGACATCATCAATATACTAGAAAACGCCAAAACCTACTTGGCATAACCTACACTTTGATGGTGCTTCATAGGGATTGATAATAAATGATGGTATCATCCAAGACAACCAAAGGCACTTGGCATTGGCATACTTTGGTTACATGTGCAATAAAAATTAACAACGAGGTTAATTTCAAATCCTATTGCAGGATTTCAACTTAGAAAGGGATCATCTACAAATACAATATGTTATAAAAACACTTGATTGTTAAGTGTTTATGGGGTTAATAATGTTTTCTATTTATGTTATTATTTATCTAATGACTTAAGTAAGTGGGCCAATTGGGTCTCAATTCATACTCCTTCTCATCCAAATGGGTCCCAAGTCTCTATTGTTATATGGTCTAGTCTATTGTTATCTTTGCAGGTGGATGTGGGTCAAGTATTGTAATTTGGAGTTGGGATATAATAACATATTTGATGTGTTATGGTGTGTGTGTGTGTGTAATAACGTATATATTTTATTACATATATGTGTAATAAAACATACATATATATTCTACTACACATATATGTAATAACATATATTACAAAAAACATGAGTTGTAAGTTTGGCGAAGCTCATTGTGAGATGCACTGAAAAAAAAAAACCTTCTCCATTCTATTTGGAGTTTCAAGGATTATTGTGGATCCCTAATAGGGCTTGTCTCTGGATTATTTCATGGATTTCCATCCTAGTCAACTGCCAAGTCCATTGTGTTGGCTCAATGACTTAAATGTACTATCCCATCTATTTCTTTGTTGATGGAAGTGTCATTTTGTGCAAAAGGCGGTGTGGTAAATAATTTGTTTGTTGGGTCCACCAAATTTGTATTTCAATATGTAGGACATTTTCATGAACTAATTATCAATATTTCAATATGTAGGACCTCTTTTACATATTGACCTCTTTTACTTTCATGTAGGACCTCTCATAGACACAGTGCTCCCTTACACATCAATGAAGTTTTTTTAAAGGGACAAATTAGTTGACATATGGTCAAAACTCTCTCATTTCTGCCATTATTGTGCCCTCTAATCGACAAAGTGAAGATTTGAATTCATGTCAGCATTAGAATAATGAGTGTTTATATCATGAACCTCTATATGGATTAACATGACCATGAGAAGAATAAAGTATGAAAATATGAAGAAAGTCTTGAAACCTTGAATAACCCTCCACATATTGTAGAAATGAAGATTGAGATGATGCACATGTGTGAAAGAGTAAATGTTTGACATCACCATTTCCAACCCTTCATGTTTAATCCTTAATGTTGTTGAAGAAACAAAATCAATTTCATGGAACTAAAAACATTAAATTGTTGCCAAAATTATGCCCTCTAATCGACAAAGTGAAGATTGGAATTTATGTCAACATTATAACATTGAGTGTTTATATCATGGACCTATATACGGATTAACATGACCAAGTAATCCTTAAAACATATTATTGCATCTTCCCAAAAATTTATTTTTGCATGTTGCACCAAGTTTAAAGTTTTCACATTGTTTGCGAAAAAATGCTTTCCACATGCCACATGTCAAAAGACTTTCAAAGTTGCATATATCATGTCACAAGATTTTGGAAGTTTCATATTGCATATTCAAGTTCTATTTGTTTCCTATACTCCATAGACCAAGCACAAGGCACCAGGTCTTGCTTGCATTTTCACGTCTTGAATCAAGGAGTATTGAATCAATATATACCAAGTCTTATAAGAGAAGATGAAATTATCATTAAGTGTATAACAAAATTACATTCACAGATATATACAAGCCATAGAAATAGCCTTGTGTATATTATCAGATGAAAAAGTACCCATAATGTCAATGCATTATATGCATCATTACATGTTCATCTATATAATGTACATCTAACTGTCTTATAAAATTATTGCATGACATCATGAATTTCTTTTAGTCTTCTTTTGTGCTTTCCAGGTCTTAAGTAATTCATCCATCTCCATGTCTTCGTTTACTAGGTTCTCTTCAACAGTTGATGTTGTTTCAGTCCTTTCATGCTGAGTACGTCTGGTCTCGTACCCATGGCATGGATGCTCCTATGAGGGTCCATCACCTACAAAAATAAAAAATATTAAATTTATATGGCCAATTTTTAAATATCATTGAAGTAGTTCATTAATATTAAAAAAAAACTCTGTAATGTAATTATTTACCTGGTCCTCTAGTCGACACTATTGGAATGGTTTCCAGCCTGTTCACTTGATATCCAGGTCGAGGAGGATCAACTATGACATTCTCTGCCAATGAAACATAAAAAATTATAAGTACAGTATTATTAAGTATATGATTAATACATAGACATTTTACCGTCATGGGCCTCAGTCACAAGAACATATTGGGGCTGCACCTCACTGGGATGGGGTTGTTGGGGAGCACCATGATCTTCTGGTTGCGTTTCACTATCAATGCTTTGTTGTCCAGTACTAATGGTTTCGTTGATAGTGTTTCTCCCCTGATTAAAACAAAGTAAGACATTAAATTATGTACGATATCAAACATTTACGTATTTTATAAGTAATTAAAGGTTAATCTGGACTGATTTTTATTTACCTTATCCCACAAATTGGATCTTGGGGTCTACCCCATGCTTTTCCTATGATCAACCACAACTTTATAATAAGACTTGTAACCAAGTTGGAGGTCTTCCTCCGTGGTTGCAGTTTCGAAGTTGTCACCCTGCATTGCATAAGGGTATGGTTTTTTAATGTTTTTGGTTGCAATTACCTGAAAGTTGTAAGGTGATACAAATAATATTATTATGATGTTTGGGTACTTATGATTTGTGTCTGTAACCTCGAGTAGTCACCGTGGCCTAGCTTGTGTTGGCCATGTTTGGCAATCCTTGCTTTGGTTGCCTTCGAAGTGTCAGGAAACATATCATCAAAATTTTCAAGTATGTTATATATAACCACACTTTTATTTAGATATAAAGAACATAAAGCTGGTATTGAAATAAAAATATTGTAATTTACCTTGGTGTACCGGTTATTTGTTCTCCTGATTTTTTCAAAATCTTCTCTTTTGCATCATCAATGATCACCTTCCAGTCCCTCTCTGGAATTGAGGGAGGACGCTCATACCTAGGATTTCTTGCCAAGCTTTGTCTATAAATATCTAGTGTATCTTTAAAATATTCACCCCCTGCAGAGGTGACCGCTTTTTTATTGAACGTGTCTACTCCAAAGAGGCCTTCAAGATAATCCATAAATTCCTTTTTGAGGTTGGAATTTTGGCAATTCCACCTCATGTGTAAGGTTGCCCCAAAAATCAACAAGGCCTTGCTCTCTAGGTGCCTATAAAAAAGGTCGTTTCCTACACACAAAAATATATGATCATTAATTTAAAATTAATAATCTAGATGATTTATGTATGAGAAGGGAAACATTAAACGATTAAAACATGAAGTAAAACTACCCGAGAGTCTTGATTTTTTTAATGGAAGTCCATTATCGTCGACCAAAAATGTGCACGGAAGGGTCCCCGTGCATGTCAACAGTCTAGCTCCAGGAAATGCAACCATCTCAACCACATCACCATGATCCTCATCTATTCCATCATCTCTAGACTCTGATTGAGGTGTGGATGTCTCACGGTGCATATCATGGATCCTATCTAAATTAGGTGTGGGAGACGGAGAAGTAAATAGTACTCTAGTAGTTGTATGACCATCCGCATCAAGACTCTGTAGCGTCTCTGTAGCACCACTACTACCAAAACCGGGCTGAACAGGCTCCAAAAATGTCTTTATAAAAAGGAAAATGTTTTTTTGTAAGATAATGTAAAAGTTAAAGAACAAAGTATCATAATTGAACATATGAGTACATTAAAAAAACACATTAAATTATGGTTATTACCTTATATGTGTTAATTTGTGACATAAGGATCTTGATCTTTTCTTTGATGTCGGGAGTTTGATCTGGACGATCTAAGAAGCTAACAATTTCCTTGTTAGCATTAATGATCTTTTTTTTTTATTAAGACCATTGGATCAACGGATGAATAAAACCCCTCCTCATCGGCAGAATCATGATCAACATGGCCTGCGAACTAGATATAATTTCAACAAAAACAATGTTATTTCAATAAAATTATTGTTGGCACAGGGGAAGACCTAGGGTTCAACTCTAAGAGTGCACCAACAAGCCCTAACTACTGGCCCTTTCGGCAACACCTGCGAAGCAGATGCAATCTCACCCGAAGAAGCTATGGGGGGGTTGCAGGACAGAGATGTCTACAACCAAGGGATATCAAGTGGATCTAATACAAACTCAATACAACATTCATATATCAATTACCAATTCAGATCTACTCTGCATAACTATCTATCAAATCTAACACAGTAATGCAATAATGGTCTACCAAATGAAAAAGAACAAAGAAACAATCACACACAACACTAAATATACGTGGTTAACCCTCTCTCTAGGGCTACGTCCATAGAACTATGATTTATAATATATTAAGATGAAGCATACAGTTCTTGTCTGTGCTCTTAGCTAGAAGATCTTCTTTCTTCTTCTCTCTATCTCTCCCCTTCCTACGCACCCAACTGCAGGGTTGATCTTCGGACACAGCTGAAGATGTTACAATCCTAGAAGGCTGTACAGTCAATACTTCTCTCTCACACAATAATCCTCACTTGATCATACAATAACAAATATGAAAACAACAACAACCCATCCCAGGTCCTTTAGACCTCTATTTATACATTACAATCACTCACCGACAACCTTAGGCTGAAACCTAGGTGTCAAAACCCTAGATACCAAAACCCTAGGTGTCTAAAACCCTAGGTCAACTTGACTTGTGTTTTTAGGTCTTCGCAAGCCTTTATTTCCTTCCTTCTCATGTGGTGCTCCAAAGCATCCAATGGTGGCTTTTTCCTCTTGTTGAGTTGTCCACGATTCATATTTCTTGATGATCTGTCATCCTCGATTTCCTTGTCCAACGATTTGCTTCCTTTTACTTCGCTTCGTCTTTTCTGCTCTTTTGCTCACTTCGACCCAGTAACAGTCACTATGTCTTCCACGCAGTTCACATTTTGCATTTTCTTCCTTGATCTTTGCTTGCTTCCATCACCAAGGGCCAATAGGCCCCCAACACTCACCCATGACTCGTCCTAAGTTACTCCAGATCCGATCTTTCTATTTTACTTCGACTTTAGACTACACAGTGCAACCTTTTCTTTATTCTCTATGCCTCCTCTCCTTCCTTGTGCAGACTATCTTTTCTGTGTTTGGTACCCATTTTCAACTGCACCTGGTACCGAGACCCTTAGCCTTATGCTTTTACCCAGAGCTACAAGGTAGTTGGTTTTCATAATACAACTTCAGTCGGCTCCCGTTCACCAAACCTTCCTTCCATTCTCCATTCAAAGTATTCAACTATGAAACTCCTCCTTATGTAACATAGGCAACCTCATATGGCCCAAGCCAATGGGTTATGAACTTCCCAGGATGTTTGATGAACTTACTGTCATATACCAGTACTAGATCGCCTTGTTTAAATCCCTTCTTCTTAATGTGTCTGTCATGGTATGTCTTCTCTCTTTCTTTCTGTACCTATTGATGAAATCCTGCAATAAATCTGTCTTCTTCTAGTTTGACCAACTATGCAAGCCTTTCTCAAACAATGCTAGTGTCATCCATATCTATAAAGGCAACAATTCTTAAACTTGGTACCAAATATTCCATTGGGACAATGACTTCGAGACCATACACCAACTTAAAAGGGGTTTGCATTGTTAGCTTCTTACAAGTGGTTATATAGGCCCATAATACTACTGGTACTCTTAAATCCTAGTCATCTCTATTAGCACTACAAATATTCGTTAGCGTTGTCTCCAAGATTTTGTTGAATGCTTCAACTGCCCCATTTGCTTGTGGATGGTAAGGCATTCTCTTCTAATGGTGGACTGCAAATTCCTCAGTCAGGGATTCAACTATTTTATTTATGAAATGTGTGCCTTGATCACTCATAAGGATCTTTGGGCATCCAAACCTAGTTATTATGTCATCAAATATGAAGCACGCAGCTGTAGTTGCATTACAGTCCTTAACTGCTCTTGCTTCAACCCATCTGGTCAAGTATTTTGTCGCAGTAATGATGTACCTTTCTCCTGTGCGCTTCCTTGGTGGGTTTATAGGTCCCATGAAATCAATGGACCACTTCTCAAATGCCTCGAAGGTGAGTTGTCATGCTAATGACATTTCATATCTTCTAGACGGTTTCCCAACTCTTGGCATACATCACAGGCTCTGTAATAGTCCTTAGCATCTCTGTGTAAGGTAGGCCACCAAAGGCCAACTCTAAGAACCTTTTGCGCAGTGGCTTTCCCTACGTCGTGTCCTCCTACGATGCCTTCATGAGATTCTGCAAGGATCAATGGTCGCTCTGCCTCCATAACACACCTTCTCAATATCTCATCAAGTCTCATTTTGTATAGTTGTCCAGCTATAAGTAAAAATTCTATAGTGTGCACTACTAGCTGTTTCTTCTGGGGAATTGTATACTCGCTAGGTGCCATTCCTGTTGATAGGAACTGGACTATTTCTGTGAAGTGGTCATAAATATTTCTAATGGCCAGTAACTGTGCATCCGACAGTACATCCTCCAAATTGGTTGGCTCTTCTCCGTGTTCCAACCTCGACAAGTGGTCAGGACCTTTGTTCATTATTCCTGGCTTAAATATGATCTCAAAGTCATATTCCTAAAATAGAATAATCCATATACATATTCTCCCCCCCAACACTAGCTTCTTGACTAGGTATTTCAGTGCAGTGTGATCAATAAACATTTTAAAGTGTCCTCCCAAAAAGTAGTGGCGAAATTTCTGTAGCGCATACACCATGGATAACCCTTCTCTTTTAGTGGTGGTGTAATTGATCTCAGTTGTTGATAGATTCCTACTAGAAAAGGCTAACGGGTGGTTGATGTCTCATGTTCCTGGTTGTGCTAACACGACTCCTAATGCAATAGAATATGCATCGACATGCACATGAAACTTTTTACTCCAATCTGGGAAAACCAGAATAGGCGCGGTAACCATTTTCTGTTTCAGTGTGTCAAAGCTCTGATGGCATTCTTCTGTCCAATGAAATTGACAGTCTTTCTTCAAAATATTCTCCATAGGTGTTGTAATCTGGGCATATCCTTTAATGAACTTCCTGTAATATCCTGTATGTCCTAGTGTAGTGCGTAGCTATTTGACTGAAGTATGAGGGGGTAGATCAACTATAATGGTAATTTTAGATGGATCTACCATCAATCCCTTCTTGCATACAATATGACCTAACAACACTCCAAATGGTGAGAAGAAGATGCACTTCTTCAGGTACAAGGCAATTTGACACTGCCTTCATTTGTCCAACATTAGCCTTAGATATTCAATATGATTTTTCAATAAACTAAAAATAGTTCAATCATCAAAATATGCTTCTAGAAATTTATGTAGAAACTCTTTGAATGCTTCGAATACCACCTTGGAAAAGATGGCTGGGGAATTCTTCAATCTAAATGACATTATTGTATATTGGTAGGATCCCCATTCTGTGGCAAAGGTAGTCTTATGGCGATCTTCCTTGGCAATCCGGATCTGATGGTATCCTAAAAATCCATCTATAAAAGAATATACTTCCTGACCTCCTACATTATCTAACACTTCGTTAATAAATGGCGTAGGGAAGGGATCATGCAAACATGCATCATTCAACTTTTTGATTTCTACGTAGATCCTGATCTCTCCTATCTTCTTGTCTTGTACCACTATAGGGATAATCCACTCTGACTCTTCAAGAGGTTCTATAATCCCTGCTTCTAGCATTCTGTCGAGCTCAATCTTCACTTTCTCCTTATATTTAGTGTTCAGTCTATAGGGTCTCTGCTTGAATGGTCTTGCATCTAGTTTCAGAGGGACCCTCATTTCTCCCATAGGCCCTTTAATTCCCTTCATATCAATGAACTTGGTCAGAAACAAGTTCTAATATTCATGCAATAACTTGGTGATCTTGTCAATAGTGGCATCATCCCAATAATCTCCAACATTTGCAAGCTTTGGTGTTTTCTCTGTTCCAATATTGAATTTCTTGATCTTGATCGGCTATCCAATAAATGGTAGCTCAACTTCTGGTCCTTCCACATCTCTTTGAAATTCTGTTTTTGCAATGTTCACCTTCCTGGGATCATCGTCTTCATCAGCGTTGATGTTGTAACAACCTTGCAGTTTCTGGAGAGGCGCAATCCATTCATCCTCTTCTTACTCCAAAGGGAGGCTAAGTGCTTCCTCAAATAATTTCTGTCTTATAGTCTATAATGCTTGATCTACTGTAGGATATTGGCTTTCGAATAAGAAGGTGGTGACAAAGTTTTGAGTCATACCTTCCCAGTCTGTAGTGATGAGGCACAACTTTTCTTGAAGGTACCGGTTGATAGGGATAGTGTCCAGCGTGTTTATGAATTTTTTCACCCACTTCTCTTGAGGAATGGCTCTCCAAGCTTCCTCGCAACTTCGCACATGGTCCTTTGGGCAACTTCAACCTGTGTACCTAACTTCGCATCCTTATACTTCTGCTAATAACCGCACGGTCATGAGGGTACAACATTGTACCCATTCTGTAATGTTGTTTTTTTGTGTCCCCCACCATCTTGTTGGTGTGGATTTCAAGGCATCATCCATTGCCAACAAGCATTGTTGTGTTGGTACACTTTCTTCAAAGTCCTATAAGAAGGTTTGTAACAAATTCAGACCATCAAAGGTGGGTAAGTTACTTACTGTTGTGTCGATCCAGCATACTTCCCTCGTTAATCTAGCACATCTCCTTGTAGATACTTCATACATTTTTTTCTGCCAGTTCTCCAGTGCTTCTTCTGAGTCTGATGAACATGCGTTGTCACTTCCCTAGCTCAAATTTCGATCCACCATAGGATTAATGTAATCATGTTGTCTAGATGTTAATTTGTATATGTTTTTCAATTCATATGCGCGGTCTTCTTCTCTGATGGGCTTAGTGTATCACGGACCTTCATCGGGATCTAATGGTGCGAAGACCTTAAGGCCATATGCTTCAAATTTCATTCGTCTTTTCTTTAAATCGACCACCGTGGAATTATTGAAAGACTAATCAATTCCTAATAGCGCAGGATAAGGACAACTATCATCGACTATCTCAATTACCTCAAACTCTGCAAACGTCCTTACTCCGTCGATGCCCATAGGGACATGTTCCAATCTGCCAAAGGGGCTTATTGCCTACTAATTAGCCATCCTAAGCTTGATAGGGGAATAGATCAACTTAGGTTTTCCTATCAATGCCCAGGTTTCCTTTGTCATGACATTGACCTCCAACCCTAAGTCGAGGACCACATAGTCTATATCATATTCTCCAATCTGAGAATTTAGGTGTAGTTCCTTGTTTGTCCTTCTCTTCTTGCATATTTGATGTACTACTTTATTCAATAAAGGATCTACCCTTCCTATCTCATAATGTATGACCAAATTTTGCAGTTCTTGTATAGATTTCTCATCTTTAATTATCTCTATAAATGTACACAAGAAGCTGACAAGTTTACTTGCCTCTTTTCCATCTCCAGTCAAAGAAAACTGATAAAATGCTAGAGGCATTCCATATTCTCTGACTTCTGGTCATGTCTTTGATGAAGAACCTTGGTCTCCCTTGAATTCTCTTCTTGCCTCCTTGAAAATTTGTTTTTCTTTCTTTGCATCAAAAGTTTCGGTCTTCTCTGCAACTTTCCTGATTCCTGATTCTTACGTAGTTTTTCCTTGGATCACTCTGTCTTCTCCTGTAACAACACCTCCATTGGTGATAACAATGAATCTAGGGTCTTATCCACAAGGTTATTATTTGATCAATTGTATATGTAGGTTCTGATGACGTCCCTGTTTCTCTTGAAGTTTAGCCAGCAATGTTGGACAATCCTTGATGGCATGCTCGAAAGAGTTGCAATAGATGCAAGTGGTACAAGGGTTCTGACAGTCCATTGCCAAGTGTCTAGACTATGTGAAGTTATAACAGATTATCTGTCCTCGACCTCGACCCATACCTCCTCCTCTTCCTCTTCCTCGGAATCCACCACAAGGGTTGAAGTTTCGTCTCCTAGGGGATTTATACTGCATAATGTTTCCTTCTTGTTGTACTTCACCTTGAATATTGTATATATCCTTTGACCTTTCATGCATGAGATCGTAAGCTCTACAATCCCTATAATCATGTCCCATGGACTTACAGAACATGCAATACAAATTTGTGGGTGTCTGAACATATTTTTGCATGTAGTAGCACTCACCAGGGCGATGTCTATTTCTACATACCTCGCACTAGGGTAGGGTAACTTGTTTCAAGGGGCTCAGAGCTCCAGAGGCCAAGTATTCATGGAATAGGGGTCAATGTTCCTTGTCATGGCCTTCTGACTTGCATTTGACACACCATATTTATTTTCTTTTATCTTTTCCCTTATCTTTCTTCATATCTTTGACCAGTAGAGACAAACTAGTTAGCTGACTCAATATTTGATTCATACCTGAGCTAGATTCTCCCATAGGGGTTGATTCTAGCTTCATGGTGATCTCCAGTTCCTTAGTTTGTGAAGCAATATTCTGATTCATTAGAGGAAATATGATGTGTGGTAAGAGGGAAGCAATGAACTATTCCTTGTTCTTCTCATCTGGGATTTGAAAACTCAGATGGCCTGTTAAGGTCTTGAATCTCTGATTGAATTCCCATACCAGTTCAACTATTCTCTACTTGATTTCCTTCATTTCTGTAATGCACTGCGATTTTGACTTAGGTTTCTTGAATTCAACACTTAGCGAAGTCTTAATGGAATTCAATGGTTTAGGCATAGCTCCTTGGACAAATTTCATATACCAAATTAGTGTGCGATCTCTTAGGGTAGTACTAAACTGAGCTCATTTGACAGCTTCATCGATGATATTCTTAATGCTCCACACAGCTTCACAAAGAAACCAGTGTTGTTTAGGGTCTTCAAATCCATCTCCTCTAAAGGTGGTTAACCTCATCTCGTATTCCATATATCTCCCTAGGTTTCTGGACTGAGTATGTGGAAGACTACTAGTGATAGTGCTCTGAGCGCTCTGGTGACTCTGATTTCTTAATGTTGTTGAAACAATAATAGGATTAATAACACTTACTTTGATAGACAACACCGTACCTGAAGCTTTTGGTTATTCTTGGCAAGGTTCTTCAACTTTCCCTTCCTCTGAATGCTCCTCATCTGTCAGAACTGCCTCTTCTCCACTGTAGAAACCCTCATCCCCATAGTTTTGATTAAACAGGTTCATGAGAGGAACTTCTCTGAACATTCTCCCACTGTGTGTATATCCATCCTCTATGTCACTATCAATGTCCAAATTCTTGAACATTAGCCTTTTCGGACCCATCTAGCTACTGTATCTTCAATATGTTCTTCTCATGTAGTAGCATCTTGATCCTCAACTTCAGAAAATGTAAACATTTTCCTCTGGGTCCCTTGAAGAAATATCTCTCAGCTTGGCTATATGACTCTACTCTGTCAACAACAAACTCGGTGATATACCCTCCAATGGTACTATCAAACCAGTGATCTACTTCTCTTGACATGCCGCTATCAAATCTCTTGACCTTCTTGATCAACATCGACATCCAAACCATAGGTGGCCTAGATCTGATCTCAAATTGGGTATCTGCTAACCTAGCTAGCCACTCACATAGCTCCCGATGGATTCCTCCAAAGAAAATTTCATGTATATCGGTAAAGATATATCTCTCTAACCAATCCTCAGTACTAAGATTAGGGTTCTTGTTCTGGGCTTCAAAAAAGTCCTTTTCTTGATCTTCTATTCACTTTTGAATCTTTTTCTTTGATGGAAACTACCTTGACATTCCCTCAAGAAGATTCAAGTCTTGACAACGGAACCATTTGTTGGCACAGGGGTAGACCCAGGGTTCATCTCCAATAGCACATCAACAAGTCCTAACTACTGGCCCCTTCGGCAACACCTGCGAAGCAAATGCAGTCTCACTCGAAGTAGCTATGGGGGGGTTGTAGGACAAAGATGTCTACAACTAAGGGTATATCAAGTGGATCCAATACAAACTAAATACAACATTCATATATCAATTACCAGTTCAAATCTACTCCATATAACTATCTATTAGATATAACACAGTAATGCAATAATGGTCTACCGAATGACAAAGAACAGAGCAACAATCACACACAACACTAACTATACGTGGTTCACCCTCTCTCTAGGGCTACGTCCATAGAACCATGCTTTATAATATATTAAGATGAAGCATACAGTTCTCATTTGTGCTCTTAGCTAGCAAATCTTCTTTCTTATTCTCTTTATCTCTCCCCTTCCTACACACCTAGATGCAATGTTGATATTCACACCCAACTGAAGATTTTACAATCCCAGAAGGCTCTAGACTCAACACTTCTCTCTCACACAACAATCCTCACTCGATCACACAATAACAAAGATGACAACAACAACAACAACAACAACAACAACAACAACAACCCATCCTAGGTCCTTTAGACCTTTATTTATACATTACAATCACTCACCAACAACCTTAGGTCGAAACCTAGGTGTCAAAACCCTAGATACCAAAACCCTAGGTGTCTAAAACCCTAGGTCAACTTGACTCATGTTTTCAAGGCTTTTCCAACCTATCTTTCCTTCCTTCTCACGCGGTGCTCCAAAGCATCAAACGGTGGCTTTTTCCTCTTGTTGAGTTGTCCACGATCTGTCTTTCTTGCTGATCTGTCATCCTCGATCTCCTCGTCCAACGATTGTCTTCCTTTTACTTTTCTTCATCTTTTCTTCTCTTTTTCTCACTTCAGCCTAGTAGCAGTCACTGTGTCTTCCACGCAGTTCGCATTTTGACTTTTCTTCCTTGATCTTCACTCACTTCCATCATCAAGGGAAAACAATTATATAAGCAAATAATAAAAATAACGTAAAATGAAAGTGAAAATTGATAATCATTTACATGTTTTGCGGCTGGCCCTTTTCCATGATCATCCTGCCACATTATAATATAATTAGAACCCCCAAATATTTAAAAATTTGTTAATGATAACAAAAAAACAATGTTAAAGATAATATTTACAACAATGTTAAAGATGATAAAAAAACATAATGCAATAAGTAGAGGTTTCTTAAAGAGGTGTTGCATAAGAACCTGCACACTATTAGTCAATGTTTCTATTTGATTCAAATGGTAATCCATTAATAACTCTTCCTCGGAAGCTATTTTTTTTATTGCGCAAATGACTACCTGATTCTCTTCACGTCCCTCATATATGAAATTCAATTGTTTGTTTGTTGTCCCAGGTCATGTGCTATTTATAAACCCTACGATATTGCTGAAAGCTTTAGGCCTTCCATCAATATAGATGGTCGCTCCCTTATTTTTATCCTTGTTTATTAGTTATATATAATTTGTGGCGAGTGCATATCTCCACATACTTCGCATGTACTGGACCAACCACATCCAATCGTTATAATTGTAACATGGTCCAACATAGTCCATCAATTTAGTTACTGTATTTTATTTTTCAATTATTCCATCCATGAAAAATAGCCCCAAGCCATGTAGGGAGGATGGTGCATTGCGATATGTCCTATTGTTGACAACAAAGTCAACATCTATATGAGGTAGTTCCTTAGGTACCCATTGTTTCACCAGATCCTTATACTTGAGTAGAACCTCTATGTCTCATATGCTCTCATCATCATAAGAGCATGATCCTCCTTCGGCAAGAATAAAATTCATGCGTCTAGGAAATTTTACTAACTTTTTCACCTCCGGTCCTTGTTTTCTTATCATATCTACTAGATGCAGTCACATTTCCAACCTCTATTTGTCCTAAGCTTTCCTCACTCGATGAAGAAATATCTGACAGGTGCCTGTTTGGTTGGACCTTCAATTGCATGTGCACGTGTTGTTAGTTAGTAGTCCATCATCATCCTAGTTCTAATTTATGAACTTTTTTTTCTATATTCAAAGTTCTAAATAAAAAATGTATATCTTTAGTTTTGGATGCACAATTAGACTAGGGTGCAATTACAAATATTAGTGGTCAACCACCTAATTTAATGTGATATCCTTCTTGATTTTGGACATATTAAGGACATATTAATGTGATAACACTAAGGACATGATAAATTTATCATATGGATGTAAGAAAAAAATAGTAGTAAGGTTGTTGTTTGTTGGATTTGTGCAAATTAGAATTATTATAAGAAATGTCCGTTGAAGATGAGGGTTAATGCTATGGAGTAATAAATCCAACCATTAGTTGGTGTGTTGCAAATATTGGGTGCTTTAGTTGGCAATATGTCTAAGGCAAGCCAAAATTAGAACTATACAAATATTAGTTTTGTTCAATACAAGAGTAGAACTATACAAATATTAGTTTGTTCAAGCCAAGAGTAGAACTATAAAAATATTAGTTTTTTTCAATCCAAGTTGAAGAATAAGTTAGTTATGGCGATGGTTAACTCAATGTGCAGTTGAAATTGGTGCAATCTTTTTTCAGGAGCAAATGGACAATGTGGTCACCTAGTCCATGTCTAAACAAGCATGCAAAATCTTAGGGAGCTAAAAAATGTTGCTCTGTTAGGCTTTTATGCCCGGATGAGGAATTTCCAAGAGTCCCCTAAATGGTTTGGGATGCGACTTGCAACTGGGCATAAAATGAAAACTGAGACTCAGATTGAGGAACCGTCGAATCCAATGGATTCCTAGGATAGGATTTCAACTATATCACCCCTCACTCCTGGGTGCCATGTCTTTGAAGTTTCTTTACTCATTGATTTCGAGAACTAGTGTTTTTCTCAGTTTGAAGAAAACCAACAGTTGGATTAAGGGGTCCAATTTATGAAACCATGCCTCGAGAGTGGATGGAAAATATAGTCACCTAGTCCACACCTAAAAAATCTTGCACCATCTCAAGGAACTCAAAAATGATGCTCTGTTAGGTTTTTATGCCCTCAGGAGCAATTGGCCAAGAGTCCCCGAAATGGTTTGGGATGCGACTTGCAACTGGGCATATAATGAATATCGAGAATCGGATTGAGTAACCGTCAACTTCGATGGATTCTTGTGATAGGATTTCATCCAGAGCACCCCTCACTCATGGGTGCCATTCCTCAGAAGTTGCTTTACTCATTGATTTTGACAACTAGTGTTTTTCTTAGTTTGAAGCAATTCAAGATTTGGATTAAGGGACCAATTTACAAAACCATGCCTCGGGAGAAGATGGATAATTTGGTCACCTATTCCACACCTAAACAATCTTGCAGCATCTCACAGAACTCAAAAATGTTGCTCTGTTAGGTTTTTATGCCCTCAGGAGTAATTGGCCAAGAGTCCCCGAAATGGTTTGGGATGGGACTTGCAACTGGGCATATAATGAATATCAAGACTCAGATTGAGGAATCGTCGACTCCGATGGATTCTTGGGATAGGATTTCATCTAGAGCACCCCTCACTCATGGGTGCCATGCCTCAGAAGTGTCTTTACTCATTGATTTCGACAACTAGTGTTTTGCTCAGTTTGAAGCAATGGAGCATTTGGATTAAGGGGCCAATTTATGAAACCATACCTCGAGAGCGGATGGATAATTTGGTCACCTAGTTCATGCCTAAACAAGATTGCAACATCTCACAGAACTCAAAAATGTTGCTCTGTTAGTCTTTTATGCCTTGAGCGGGAATTGGCCAAGAGTCCTCGAAATGGTTTGGGATGCGATTTGCAATTGGGCATAAAACGAAAACCAAGACTCGGATTGAGGAACCATCATATCTATTGGATTCTTGGCATATGATTTTAGCTATATCACCCCTCACTTCTGGTTCCAACCCCTCAAAAGTTGTTTTTTTCATCAATTTTGATAACTAGTGCTTTGCTCAATAAGAAGCAATACAACATTTGGATTTAGGGGTCCAATTTACGAAACTATGCCTCGGTAGAGGATGGACAATGTGGTCACCTAGTCCATGCCTAAAAAATTATGAAAAATCTCATGGAGCTCAAAAATGCTACTCCATTAGGATTTTATGCCCCGAGGGGGAATTGCCAAGAGTCCCCGAAATGGTTTGGGATGCGACTTGCAATTGGGCATAAAATGAAAACCGAGACTCAGATTGAGGAACCATAGACTCCGATGGATTCCTGGGATAGGATTTCAACTAGAGAACCCCCTCACTCCCAGGTTCCATGCCTCAAAATTTTATTTACTCATTGATTCTGAGAACTGGTGTTTTTCTCAGTTTGAAGCAAACCAACGGTTGGATTAAGGGGTCCAATTTACAAAACCATGCCTTGGGAGCGGATGGAAAATATAGTCACCTAGTATAGGCCTAAATAATCTTGCAAAAAATCACGGAACTCAAAAATGTTGCTCCGTTAGGTTTTTATGCCCTAAGGAGCAATTGGCCAAGAGTCCCCAAAATGGTTTGGGATGCGACTTGCAACTGGGCATATAACGAATATCGAGACTTGGATTGAGGAATCATCAAATCTGATGGATTCCTGGGATAGGATTTCATCTAGATCACCCCTCACTCATGGGTGCCATGCCTCAGAAGTTGCTTTACTCATTGATTTCAACAACTAGTGTTTTGCTCAGTTTGAAGCAATGCAACATTTGGATTAAGGGGAAAATTTAAGAAACCATGCCTCAGGAGTGGATGGATAATTTGGTCACCTAGTCCATGTCTAAAAAATATTGCAACATCTCACGGAACTCAAAAATGATGCTCCGTTAGTTTTTTATGCGCTTAGGAGCAATTGGCCAAGAGTCCCCGAAATGGTTTGGGATGCGACTTGCAACTGGGCATATAACGAATATCAAGACTTGGATTGAGGAACCATCAACTCCAATGGATTCCTGAGATAGGATTTTAGCTATAGCACCCCTCACTCTTGGTTCCAACCCCTCAAAAGTTGTTTTTCTCAATGATTTTGATAATTAGTGCTTTGCTCAGTAAGAAGCAATGCAACATTTGGATTTAGGGGTCCAATTTATGAAACCATGCCTCGAGAGTGGATGGATAATGTGGTCACCTAGTCCATGCCTAAACAAGAATGAAAAATCTTAAGGAGCTCAAAAATGATACTCCATTAGGCTTTTATGCCCCGAGGAGGAATTGCCAAGAGTCCCTGAAATGGTTTGGGATGTGACTTGCAACTCAGCAAAAATGAAAACCAAGACTCAGATTGAGGAACCATCAACTCCGATGGATTCCTAGGATAGGATTTTAGCTAGAGCACCCCTCACTCTTGGGTCCCATGCCTCGAAAGTTGCTTTACTCATTGATTTCGAGAACTAGTGTTTTTCTCAATTTGAAACAAACCAACAGTTGGATTAAGGGGTCCAATTTACGAAACCATGCCTCGGGAGTGGATGGAAAATATAGTCACCTATTGCACACCTAAACAATCTTGAATCATATTATGAAACTCAAAAATGTTGCTCCGTTAGTTTTTTATGCCCTCAGGTGCAATTGGCCAAGAGTCCTCGAAATGGTTTGGGATGCGATTTGGAACTGGGCATATAACGAATATAAAGACTCGGATTGAGGAACCATTGAATTTGATGGATTCCTAGGATAGGATTTTAGATAGAGCACCCCTCACTCCTGGTTCCAACCCCTCGGAAGTTTTTTTTTTCATCGATTTCGATAACTAGTGCTTTGCTCAGTAAGAAGCATTGTAACATTTGGATTTAGGGGTACAATTTACAAAACCATGCCTCGAGAGAAGATGGACAATGTGGTCACCTAGTCCATTCCTAAACAAGCATGAAAAATCTCAAGGAGATAAAAAATGTTGCTCCGTTAGGCTTTTATGCCCCGAGGAGGAATTGCCAAGAGTCCTCGAAATGCTTTGGGAGGCGACTTGCAATTGGGCATAAAATGAAAACTGAGACTCATATTGAGGAACCATTGACTTCAATGGATTCCTAGGATATGATTTCAGCTAGAGAACCCCTCACTCTCGGTTACAATCCCTCGGAAGTAGTGGATAATTCTGATGTGGACAATTTTTCATGGAGGCATTTCTCCTAGACCTCTTCATGAAAGATTGTGAATCTATAGTGCATGTACAAATATGTGAGATGTGGGTTTATGATAATATTTTGAATTTTCCAATAACATTCTCCATCGACCTTGTATAAAACATTCCATTTGGTTTTTGTTGCACTAAGTGTAAAGAACAATGTTGGAGAATTATAAGACGTAAGTTAGGTATGAGCTATTTGTTACCTCTTTATTACATTTTATTTTAATTGTATCCATATTTCGTATTGATCAAATGAGGAATTAACCCGAAATGGATTCCATTAGACACAAACTCAATCCTAAGGACAACTAAGGAGAAAAAACAACACACACTAATTAATCTAGGAGTCAAGCATGCAAACAAGCCTTCTCACAAAGAAGTGCTAGTTGGTGATGGAATCCAACATCGCAGAATCGATGCGTGAAGGGGCTGAGTTTCGGTGGGTGGGAAAGTTACATTGACAACCTGCTTAACAAACTAATTCCTTGGTGCAAGTTACCTCATCGAGCAGTGGGCAACCCTCCAAGGAGTCCGAGTGAGTCTATCCAACATCTATCCCAGGTACAACACCACCTTCCCTGTGCTGTCACTTTGTGTAGGAAGTCTAGAATATTATGGCCTCTATGGTACCACCTACTATACCAAAGCAGAGGGGGTGCATTTGACAGTTGACACCAAGACCAACAAAGTAGGGTTGATTACTCTGAGGGCCCCAATGCAACCTCATGATTGACCCTTGTGTTAGAAGGGCTTCCCAAAGTCAGTGATATAGCAATTGGATTTCACTCCCTAACTCAAGG
>ML788285.1:410695-443309 GCA_009831015.1 Picea engelmannii | reverse complement strand
CCTTCATGATGATTGCGGCCTTCATGAAGCATAAAATAAATCACAAAAATAATTATCAAATACGGTAAAATAAATTCAATGATTAAAATAAACATTCAAAACATTACATGATCTATGATACATTATGAAATTGAGTACCTTGATGATTTATATTATATTCCAACCTCCATAGGTGAGGCGACATTCTTTGTGGTTTTAAAACAATCTCTTCTTTCCCATTGAAAAGATGTTTTTCAGTAGTACGATGCCTATGGTTCTTAGGAAGAAGGTTCCTATACTCATCAAACACCATCTTTCCTAAAAAATTTGAATGACGATACTTCATCTTAGGGCCACAAACTGGAAATGCAAATTTACCCTTTGTTTGAAGACCTACAACAAATGGATTAATGTCAATTATACGATGAGATTATTTAAAAATTAAACATGCACCATGATAACATTAAAAAATTATATAGTATTAAAGAGAAATATTAGAATGATACATACCACAAAAATGTGTTAGTCCAGGGGCATCATGAACTGTCCATAAAAGTATTCCACAGAATTTAAATTTCTTCTCCTCGATTGGTTTACATATGTCATACATTGTGATGACAACCATAACTTTAGTAGCTCGTTGATAAAAGGCTCGATATATGCATTCATATCTTTAACCTAGTACTTACCTAATTGTTTGAAATTACACATAATTACTATAGGAATGATATCATGTAATATATATAAGTAAATAAATAAACAAAAGATATTATGCAAAAATTGAAACAAATGAAAATGCTACATTTAAAAAATTAATGTAAAGAAATACCTGGAACAATCATTGTCAACATTATGTGCTCCCTCTTTATTGACATCCAGGGAGGAATGTTATTATTGATAACAAAAATAGGCCACACTGATTAAATAGACCTTAGCTCTCTGAATGGATTAACATCATCAGCTACCAATGAAAACCTAACATTACGAGGTTCATCTTTGAAATCTGCCCATTTTTCCTCAATTTCCCTAAATGCAGAACCATCGGCAGGCATTTGAAGAACAACATCTCCACTTCTATTATGTGCATGGTAATCCATAAATTGTGCTATGATTTCACACCTAAACAATTGCTGCAAACGTGGAATTATGGGAATATGATGAAGAACCTTTCGAGGCACCCTTTTTGTTACTTGATCGGTTCGATATCTACTTATAAGACATTGCGAACATTCTATTTTCAAAGCATGTTGTCCATAATATATAATATGGTCATTAGGACATGCATCTATAGTTTGATAATACATTCCAATGTCTTTCATAATGGCATGCAAACCTCGATATGTGTGAGGTAAAATATTTGACGATGGTAACACAAATTCACCTAGCAATCTACAACATCACAAATAACTAGTTAATGTAAGAATATTAATCGTAAAAAATGCATTCTTATTTTACACATTAATTAACACTAAATACAAATAGAAAAAAATCAACATTTATGTATAATATGAGATGAAACATATTACATACCGTAGGATCTATGTCATACAAGTGTTCGAAAAATTATTCATAACCTTTAAGTTCACTAGTAGCAATGTAGAGGAGAGAAGATTTGTGTTTGATCCTTCATAAAGTCATTTATTTGCCTAATAGAGGTTCATCATAAATACCGGCGTTGTCCCCATCCTCATCTGATTGCAAAACAAAATCTTGGATCATTTGATTTGTCCCATCATATTCTTCCATGAGATCCACATTTGCTTGGTCATGATGTTCCTCAGCTTGTACAACATCATTTCTACTAATACTTGGTGCAATATTCTGCTGAAGGTTAGAGGGAAACTCTAACTTTATAATAGAAACAATCATGAAAAATTAGTGTATAATATAACAAACATTCAAACAACATATATACATATATATAATTTTATATAAAATTGACAAAATAAAAAAATATAATGAATATATAGCTAATTACCATGGGACGATATTCATTCGATCTGCCATCAATGTGCCCATATTTCCTACAATGTTTTGTAGTTGTTGCTATTAAAATTATTACGGGACGTATGAGGAAACATTTTTGGCAAGGTAAATAACATCTACCATCACCCTTTTCACCCACTTTACTTTTTCCCCCACCTCTAACTATATTCTGCGACATTCTTCCGCACAAAAATACCCTTTCGGAACCGTCGTTGTTATTTCAAGATTGTCACAACAGCTTTAAATCATCAAATATTTATAGGTCAATTTAGGTCACCATCGTCGCAATTGAAAAAAATGTGACCTAAATATAAATATTTTTTACCTATTTATCTGTTATATTTAGGTCACTTTCACTTTGCGAAGACGGGAACAGTTATAACGACACATTTGTCGCTAGTGTGACAAACTTTATAACAGTCAAACGTGGGCATCGCTCTTGCGACGAAAACACAATTTTGTTGAAATTGAGACAACATTCCACCATCTTGACTATCATCTCAACACCGATGATAGTTTGCGTTTGTTGATAGAGCGACGACTACGAGGTGGATTTAGATCAAAATTGAAAAAATGAACTTTTTCTTTAGAATTTTGCGACAAAAGAGTACTTTCATTGCAAGTAGTCGTCACAATTTTTCCAATATGTAGTAGTGAATTTATCTACAACATCCACATCTATCAGTGCTTCAAATAATGGAATATCAAAATTTACTTGTACCTTGAAGGGGTTTGCATGGCCACTTGATGAATATGCTTCTCTTTTGGGCAGTCGCCGAAGGATCTGTGTAAAGTTCTCCATCATTTTGTTCCTTTGTCGTGGAAGGGCTTCCTTGAGAAACATTTTAAAAGGATCTCTTGCTCCATAATATTTATTTTTATCCCCCATGGGTTCTTGTCAGGTTCGGTGTGGCTGATCTTGCAAAGGCTCAACTGGTTCAAGTCCCAACTTCTTGTACCCAGATCTTATCGGGGACATGCATGAAGAAAAATAAATGAAGAGAAAACCGCTCTAATAACACTGATCCAAATTTATGAGTGGAATGAACTGATTAACAAACTAAATACAATAACAAAGAGTTATGGAGAACAACAATAAATATCCACTTAAAAATATCTTCTATTAAATAAATGAAATAGGATGAAATTGTAAGACTGCAGAACTGAAAACAACTTGCTCGAATGGTGGTAGCTATCTCTGAGAAGATATGTGGTTTCTACGTGCATCCATCTGAGAAGAATGATTACAATGAGGCTACAAAGGACTTTTTAACATTACTCATGATTGATAAAACTCTAGACATCCAAAAACCTAACCCTAGGAGATGAAACGAAAAAAATTATGTGGGCCCCGATGGGTAAGTTGGGACCTCAACTTCTCAGGGTCGTAACTTTTGCATACGACCTTTGTTTTAGGCGCGTGATATCCCGTTGTAAAATTATTTTCGAGAAATACACATTATGCCATCAAACTCTAACTCCATCTAAAGTTTGACTATGGCAAGCCAACAAAACATTGTTTAGGGCCCCAAAACAGCCTTGGAAGTATAGAAGGATGTGATGACATGAAAACATCCAAAATAAGATAGTTGGATTAGGTGGGAGGCCCCTAGTCTCCACCTGGAAGATGTGTGGGGATTCAGATAGCCCCATAAGTGTAGAACCCACAATTACAAAGAATTATAGAAGAACGTGTTGAACTAAAAACTGTCAACAAGAGCCAATTGGAATAGGTGGGTGGCCACCAATATCCACCTGGATCACATAGGAATTTAACATGGTTCACCTCAACTGGGATAATTCCACAATGATTGGCTTCTTATATTATTCATTCTTATTCATTCCTTACAACAGGTGCACATTGCGCTCACATAATATACATCAGTTCTAATTTTTACTTAGGTGTACACTGCACTCACATATTCAGTCCTTACTCTAATTACTATTTTTTATTCTTTTTTCATACAGTTGGTTTGGAGTGGGATGCACTACATTTATACATCAAAAACAATCTTGATTGGATGAAAGTATGGATAGATCGACAGAACATACAATGTAATGGTAGATTAACATGGGAGTGGGTGGCTACTTTGCTTAAAGAAGCTCATTGTAATCAAGATACCAATCTTACTCAGAGGGAAATTGATTTAGCATATGGTTTAAAAGATAAACAAGAAATCATAATATTCACCCACATCATGCTTCAATTATTTTTCATTCTATTAATATAGGTCATTATTGGCGCATAGTGGGAAGACATGGGGTTCAACATTAATTCAAAAACAAAACCCTAAAGATACCAACCCTTTTGACATCACCCACAAGTAGGTGAAGTCTCACCCGAAGTACCTATGGGGATTGCATGAACTAGGATTCTGCAATTGTGAAGGGAATGGATATCGTTCTAACATTCATTCAACATGCAATATACCCTATGCATGAAATCATAACAATGTAATAACATATGACAGATTCATTTTACTTAATCATTCAATATGTGTGTGGAACCATCAGATACATAGTCATATTAACCCATAAGAATCTATTACATATGTGCAATAAACAGAGTAAACCAACACATCATGATAGAAAACTCATCAGAACATAGGAATTCAACGTGATTCACCCCAATTGGGATACATCCACAATGATTGGCTTCTTATATTATCCATTCATATTCAGTCCTTACAATAGGTGCAAATTGTGCTCACATAAGATACATCAGTTCTACCCAAAAATCCCTAGTTGTTTGCACATACAGTGCACACTTAGCTCGATCTTACTATCATCGTATCTCTCTTTGAACCTTAGAACTATGACTTTTTCACCTGGAAAATAGTCTTTTCCAACTCATAACTCTCTTACCATATGACTCTCTCTACCAAAAAACTCGTTACATATTTATACATTGATACTAGGGATTATCTCGTTACAAAATGGACCAAAAGGTCTAACTACTTCTAAATAATTTTCTTCTTTTGTGTGTGCAGACTCCTGAAAATGCGCTCATTGTCTTCCTTTCCTCTGCATGCACTATTCCTTAGCCAACTCGTTGTGTGGTTTTCTCCTGTGTGATTCCCAAAACTTATCCCAAAACAATGTTCTCCAATAGGCCCCCAAAACTCACCTATGGCTCGTTCCGAGCCACTTCAAGCTTTCTTCCAGGTCTCCATCAACTTCTAAAATGTTTCCCTTGTAGTTGTGATATTTTCCCTTGCTTTTGTTTCTTGTTGCGCAATTCCCTTGGTCATCTATGTAGTGATATGGGTCTTTAGTTTTTCTACACTTTCTTGTACCACCTGCTTGACCATTCCCTGGGAAATTGCTATTTTTGTTATCACCTTGTATGATTCCTTCTGGATCGTTTTGATATTTTTTGCACAAGCTTGTTGCTCTTCCCTCATCTAGTTCATCTCTGAGTATAATTTTCTATTTTCTGAAATTTCTACCATCTTGTTTGTTGGTGGTAAGGTGTTGATCACTTCCTTAAAATTTTGCACCTTCTCCTGTGTAGCCTGTAGCTTCTTTCCAATTTCCTACAACTTTCCATCTTTTGTTAGCTGAGTCCATATTTTCGTACTTTATTTGTATAGCTTGTCACACTCTGCTTCCATACTTCTGATGTTCTCTATGGTTGTTGTTGTCGTATTTCCCCTTTTCTCTCTTTCCTCCGATGAAGTGCTTGGTGTCTGGCATGCCTCCAAATAGGTAATATTCATAATAAATCCCTGAATGGATTCACTAATCTTCGACACTTGTTCTTCCAATGGAGTATCAAATTCCATTGGTATCTCTAGAAAACTTTTGTACACATCCTACACTGTATTTTTCAACCTTGCTACTCTTTGTTCATCCTCATCCCAATCCATCATAACTTTTCAATATTCTATATGCAATGTTGACTTATCATTTGTCACTTTGTTCAATTGTGTCATCATCAACTCTACATGCAAATGTATCTCCTAGGTAACACTTATCTACAAGCCCTTTAATACATTCATCGAAAATTGTGACAAGACTAAGTCGATATGACTTAATTCTTATGCTTTCTCCTCCATCTTTGTAAAGGGAAAATCTAATGATCATGTTGATAACTTCATTACTCTGCACTCTCTTGATGTTGAAGATGGGTGAGATGTCATCGATTGCGCCTATGTGGTCTTCGTCATACTCTCTATCTACTCTTGTTCTCCTATTCTAATTGTCATATTCCTAGTTGTCCCCAAAATATATCACAGTGTAGAAATATGTTCTTGCATGTCCGAGTGCCTTTCTTCTTGCTTCTGCATCACTGACTCAAAATAATCCTTAGTAACTTTCTTGAATTGATATGATATCTTGTCTAAATCATTGTCTGTTATTTCTTGAATGGCCATTTCCCTCGCAACTTTCCTCTTCTTGCATTGTTGGACTATTTTCCCCTTCTATGTGTCTTTCCTCTTCTCTCTCGGTCATGGTATAGTCTTTTGTGTGTCACCTGCTTTATTTCCTTCATTTCCATGTCCTTCTTCTTCTTCATCATCTCCTACTTCTTCTACTTATGGTTGTTTTGTCTCTCGCTTCTCTATTTCTATCATTGGGATCTTCCACTCGACGTCCCAATATTCCATGATGTGTCCCATTTCTTCTTCAATCACCCTGTATCTCATGGGAAACCATTCTTGAGTTGGGTTCCTCTTCACTTGAATGTACATATGATGGTGTCCTGCCTTAAAAAGTGAAACTCCCTTGTATGCTTCTACCACCTATAGTAATATTCACGATGTATCTTGAATGCATTGTTGAATTACCTCCTTATAGATATAAAAAGTGATGTTGTTATCTAGTTGTCTCTCCTTGTGTGAAATATGCCAAAAGTTAGCATATCTCATTGACAAACATGGTTTTTTTGTAGCTGATAGAAATAACGTGTCTTTCAACTCCCTCCAAGCCACTAATGTTATCAATATTAACAACCATACATAGTGGAATTGTTTTCCCTTGTCCTGTACCTCTCTGCAATCCATAAAAAAATAATTAATCAAGAATTTTGCCTAGTTCATTTGTACTCCTTAAAACCACTTCTCCATTGTTTCTATCACACCTTCTGACACTTGATCCTTACAACACTTCCTTAATAATTTACAAGAAAACACTTGCATCACAAACCTGACGCACTTGTCATTGATACTTACTACATCAATCCCACATAATCCTCTATACGTATCAAACTTCTCTTTCATCGTCTCCAAAATCTATTTCTTGTTTGAATTATTTGTAAAAATTGGTGATGGGTCCTCCCTTTCCATTGGAAACCTTGCTATCCACACAATCAATTATGTATCTATGGACATGACTCTTTCCAGCCATAGGTATTCTCCATGCACGCAACTTAAAAACATATTAACACATGTGTTGATATTGACACTCCTACCAAAGTGTGGGATCTCTAACAAGTTCATAATCCTTGATTTATCCAACCCTGTTTCCCAAGTTTGTGGCTCAACCAAGATAAACGATGTCTCTAGGAAAATGACTCTCTAAGCTTGTTTCTTTGGTGCTAACTCTAGGAACATTCTCATCTGATAGGTCATGATTTTCAAACTTCAAATTTTCCATTGTGCCTAACATATATTCTTCAACGATTACACCTCATAGAATTCATGTCTCCATGAGCTCATACTTTTCTTCCTTTTGTAGCCTAACCAGCTAGTTGTCAGATTTTTGGGTGGTATATACTCCTTCTAAAAGTTGATCGAACTTAACTTTGACTCTGATGCTCCTGTGGCTCCTTCATGTATAGCTTCTATTGGTGGCTTAGTGCATTGTTTCTTCATTCCTAATGTTGATGCCACTGCTACCTTGGGTGGCTCCATAGCTTTCTGAAACACGCTTCCCTTGAAAACTAACTCTTTCGTCTTTGTATGTGTTCGATCGAATCTCTACTCTCACTTCCTTCAAACGACGATAAAAAAAATTTCTTTGACCCCTCAACTATTTTTATAACTTGTCATTAATTGTTACTTTCCCTTTTCGTGCCCCAAACCTGAAGTATTATCCAACTTGTACTCACATTCAATTCTTTCCATACTCTGCAATAAATTTGGATTGTTTTGTGAATCATGGTCTAGATCTTTCCAATCTATCATGGTCTCATAGTAGCTTTCCATTTATGACTACGCATCTCCACTACTTCATTTTTATTATCGCTCTTTAATTCTTGTCTCATCATGTATTATTTTTAATGTGTTTCTCACCCTCTGCACATATATTTTTCACACTTAATCCTCCTTCCTGCACACAATTTCTTCCTCTTTCTGCATCTCTGCGACATTTTATGTCTTTATTTCCTTACTCGTTTAACCTTATGCATAACTTCAACCTTCAAATTATTTTATTACTTTTATTCTTTTCTTTTTATTTTTGTACTAAAATATAATACAAGTACTCTAGTACACATACTGTGTTCATAGACTAGTACATAGAAGTATGAATGTCCCTATATTTCAGTCGACTACCGTTAACCAGTCCTTCCACAACTTCTCCATTCAGTTTCTCCAACTAAAAAACACCTACATCTATCACAAATCTGATCACATATGGACCTAACCAATGCATCTGAAACTTCCCAAGGTGCTGCAAAAACTTGTTTTCATAGAGAAAGACTAAGTCTCCTATTTGGAACTTCTTATGTTTAATGCGCCTATCATGCCATGATTTCTCATGTGCTTTCTAAACTTGTTATTGGAAACCTGCAACTAATTGGTCCTCTTCCATCTCTACTGGATATAACAATCTCTTCTCCACTCCACCAAAATCTATAATCTATGTCAACGTAGCAATGAGCGGGATTGATATTATGAATTCCATAGGAATAGTAGCTTCTTGGAAATACACTAGTTTGAATGGGGTTTTTACTATCATCTTCTTACTTGTAGTCCTATACTCCCATAACAATACTAGAATTCTCAAGTCCCAGTTGTCTCAGCTTTCCTGACATGTCTTCCCCCCCAACACTATCTTATTGACCAAATATCTCAGCGCAGACTAACCTGTATCCATTATCTTATGTATCTATTCTTTTACCTTCTAATTATACATAGGGTTCAATATATATGGCCTCTGCTTTATTGGCTTAACATCTGGCTTCAAGGGAATATTCATCTCTCCTGACTCCCAACAATCCCTTTCATATCTGAAAAAGTAGTCAAAAACAAGTCTTGGTACTCACATAGTAAGTCAACTATCTTCTCAATAGTTTCGTCATTCCAATAGTCTCCCATGTTTGCAAATTTGAGCTTATCTTTTGTACCAATGTTTACTCTGTACATTCTCAATGGATTTGCATATATGGTCGATTCAGGGTGTGGTCCTTTTGTTGCGTGCTCTCCTTCAATTTCTGGTATTTGTTCATTTCTGGGATCTTTGTCCTCCTTTTGGTCTTCTTCAACAACATTATAATAGTGCAAAACTTCTTCAATTGGCATAGTAGATCTATGTGCGCTGCATACAGGTACTAGTTCTATTAAGTCTTCCGATGAAAAAATATTGTTCTTGATAACCTACAAAGCTGAGTCAATCAAAGGAACATCATCTTCAAAACTAAAAGTTACCATAAATTTTTGAGTCAATTCTTCCCAATCTATAGTTTCTCTGCGCACTTCTAGTTCCAAGTACCAATTCTTTGAGATTGTGTCCAAGGTGTGTACAAACAAGTGTTTCCATTATTTCTTAGGTACTTTATTCCATGTCTCAATGCACTGTGTAGCATGCTCCACCGAACAACTCAATCATGTATACTTATGCATAGTATATTCACTCTATGTCTCGAACCCGACCTATAATATCCTTATGCGCTACTACTAATCTCTTATTCTATATTTATGCACGACTCACCATCTTGTCGGGGTATCTTTTAACACAACGTCTAAATCTAGTAATATTTACTAATATGATATTTTCAATTCAAAATCTCTCCTAAAATAAGCTATATTGGTTAGTTTGTCATACCTTGGATGATCACATACCTTAATTCCAATCCATCGCAACACACGGGTAATTTGAGCACATTTCCTTGTAGACACTTCACGCAATTTCTGTTGCCAATTCTCCAAAGCTTCTTTTGAATATGACACACATGAAATAATACTTTTCCAAATAAGTACACCATCATTTTTAGGATTCACATAATCATCCAGCTGCGCGTTCATAATATATAGGTTGTTGATCTCTTTTCCCTTTACTGGTTCTACATATCTTCTTCCTTCAGCAGGATCCAACGGTGCAATAACCTTCAAGTCTTCGACTTAAAATATCATATGTCTCTTATTCAAATCAATGATAGTATAGTTTTCAAAGGCCCAATCAAGTCCAAGTAGGGGTAAGGGGTGGTACCATCCACTATATCGATCACTTCAAAATCGGCTAAGTTGTGCACTCCATCAATATTAAAACTTACCCATGTTATCCTTCCAATTGGAACAATATTATGTTGATTTTCTAACCTAAAATGAATGGGAAACCAGATCAACCTCATATTACCCATCATTTATTAGGTCTTCTTTGATATTACATTCACATCGAAACCTATATACAAAATAAAATTTTCCATGTCATAGTTTCCTATTCGCGCATTTAGTCGAAACTCCCTACTCGTTCTCTTCTTGTGGTGCACCTGGTTAACTGCTCAAAGTGCGACATGGATCTATTTATCTTGGGAACAATGGTCAATCATTCCACGTAGCATACTCAAAGAAGAATCATCCTTCATTATCTCTAAACAAATTTTTAGAAAACTATTCAAAGTTCACCTTGTCAACTAGTCTTTCTGAATGGTCGTAAACTGGTGGCATATTGTACACTAGCATTTTGTCATACAAAGGAGTCACATTTGAAGTTGATGTTATCCATTATTCTCCTATCACTTCCTTCCTTACTTGTGTATACATCTCTTTCTCCTTTCTAGGTTTAAACAACAATTCAAGCTTTGTTACTTTCCCGACCCACTGGTGGATCATATTTCCTTGATCCATTGCATCAACTATGGTTCTCATTCCTCCGAGAGTAACCGATTCTATATTTGGTTGTTCATTGCATGCCTCTATTTCTATCATCTATCCATCCAGGTTCCTCTTTTCTTTCCACTTTGCGATCAACTATGGGAAATCCTCTGTTACATAGTATAGATTTCTACAATATGTACATGTCATGCAGGGATTCAAACAGTCTCACACCAAATGTCTGGGATGATTACAATTATAACATACAATTGGTTCTCTTACTCTGCCAAATCCTTCTCTTATATGACCTATGAACCCTCCTCTACCTCCTTGATTATAACCTCTTGGAGTATTATACTGTGGATCTCCTCCTTCGAATTCTTCTCCTTGGACTCTGTAGGCATTTGTAGTGTTCTCTCTCATCAAATAAAATGTGCAAAAATCCTTCTCTTCATGTCTGATAGACTTGAAAAAGTTACAAAAAAGGTTTCTCACAGTAATATGATACTTCGACATCAATGAACAAGAAGTAGGGTGGTGAACCATCATCTTTCAAATCTCACACCATACCCCTAATGGATTCATATCTCTCATATTCAAATATTGTTGAAAAGATGGGCATTAATTCTTATGATGACCTTTTGTTCTACATGTGACACATCATACTTCCTTGAATTTTTCATTTCCTTTTGCAAGTTCCTACAATTGAATAGTTAGCATTGTTAATTGTGATTGAACTTGATCCATCCCTGTGTCATTTTCTCCTACAGGGGATGCTTCCAATTTCATAGAAATTTTTAGGGCTTCCAACTATGACACAATATTTTGTTGTATCAAAGGGAAACGTATATGCAACAACACTCCTACAATAAACCACTCCCTATGTTGTTCATCTAGAATTTGGAATGTCATCTGATCCTTTGGTATCTTGAATCATTGATCATAGTCCCACATTGATTCATTCACTATCTTATTAATCTCCTTCAGTTCTATAATGCACTATGACTTGGACTTTGATTTTTGTAACTCTTTCAATAGATCTTGTCTTACCTCTGCCAATGTTCTATTCTATCTCAAAGGTGTCGTAGTATGATATTTTATGTACCATAATAATGCATGATCTTTGAATTTGTTTCCAATTATGTAATATTCGCATCATCATCTTGGGTGTTCTTCACAGTCCATATTGTCTCACAAATTAACAAATGTTGTTATGGATCCTCTATCCCCGATCCATGGAAGACATACATTCTTAAAGTAGGATCTACCCTTTCCATTGTGTTCTGTGCAGTATTATTTTTTGATAACACTAACTAATTCTGACTCGACGTACTACTTCCACTACTTTTATTACTTTTACTACTATATTTACTTCCTTCACTAACTATAATTGACAAATATTATGATCTTACCTCAGTTCTTGGCGATGCACATAGGATCATGGGTTTGACGCAAAGTCTGATCTGAGTGGGATCTTCTTCTACTGGATAGAGATGATGGATATTTTATTTTGTGCATATAATTTCTTTGATCTGGAGTATTACACTAGTGTATCTTTCCTCAATCTCACTATGTTTCCCCTCTCTCTCATCCACAGTCGTCTTCTTATTCAATCTAAATATTTTACCATTGTCCCATACTCCAATATCTGCATTCATCACACATTCTTCTTCTCTTGACATCCCTATCCCATCTATTACTCATTCCTTCTCTTCAGCCCTCTTTGTTCTCAGATCATCCCCTAGTCATCCCCCAGTCCCCCTATGTATGTGAATATGCTTAGCTACTAGGGAAATCAGATACCATATTCATTACTCCCTTATCAAAAACTAACATCTTAATCCAAGTAGATAGTTAATTCAATAACCTTCCGCACAGTCCCTTAAAAAATTCCCTTTTAGCAGGACTATACATCTGAGTATAGTGTATAGAAAATTCAATAATGTAACCTCCCAACACATTTTCAATCCAGTAATCTATTGCATGTGATCCCTGATTTATTATAGTATTGACTTGTCAAATTAACTCAAGAGTCCAATTTCTTGGAAAAACTGTGTGAAATATTTCGATCTATTCAACTAGTCTCTAGATCCACTCTGCTAAAATATTCAAAAAAACGGTAAAGAAAATGTCATGAAAATTTGTAAACACATACCTTTATATCCATTTATCTTCGTTGATATGTGTAGTGTTATTATTATCTAAAAAAAAATCTATATCCTTCGTATCCAACCATTTTCCAATCCCCTCCTTAGTAAGTCTCCACATCCCCCTCAATCGTAGATCTCGTTCACAGAAATGAAACCATTTGTTGGCATGCAGTGGGAAGAACTAGGGTTCAACATTAATTCACGAAAAAAACCCTAAAGATACCGGCCCTTTCAAAATAACCTACAAGTAGGTGAAATATTACTCAAACTACCTATGGGGACTACATGAACCAGGCTTCTGCAACCGTGAAGGGAATGGATATCGCTCTAACATTGATTCTAACTTAACATTCACTCAACATGCAATATACCATGTGTGTGAAATAATAACAATGTAATAACATATGACAGATTCATCTTACTTAATCATTTAACATGTGTGTGGAACCATCAGATACATATTCATACTAACCCATAATCATCTATTACATATGTGCAATAAATAGAGTAAACCAACACATCATGATATAAAACAAATTAGAACATAGGAATTTAGCGTTGTTCACCCCAACTGGGCTACGTCCACAATGGCTTGATTCTTATATTATTCATTCATATTCGGTCCTTACAACAGGTGCACATTTCATTCACATAAGATACATCAATTCTACCCAAAATTCCCTAGTCATTCATGCATACAGTGCACACTTAGCTCGATCTCACTATCATCATATCTCTCTTTGAACCTCAGAACTATGAATTTTTCACCGAGCAACTAGTCTTTTCCAACTCATCAACTCTCTTTCATATGACTCTCTTTACCCAAAAACCCATTACATATTTATACATTAATACTAGGGCTTAACCTGTTACAAAATGGACCAAAAGGTCTAACTACTTCTAACTAATTTTTGTCTTCTGCATGCTCTCACTCTTGAAAATTCCCTAATTATCTTCCTTTCCTATGCACATGGTGCTCCTTAGCCTACTTGTCATGTGGTTTGCTCCTGTGCAATTCCTAAAACTTGTCCCAAAATGACCTGCTCCAACAGTCATGGTGTGTTTATTTTATAAAGTTTTACTATGTATAAATATCATGTTTATTCATTGAAAAATATACATTTTTTGTGTGTGGGGAATATTGCAGTTGAAACACCACAAGGTTGTGTGGTGCAATGGTCATAAATTTCTCATCAAAAGTTGGATGAAAAGAATAAATCCTTTGGTTCTTGGATAACTGCAGTCTTTCAGGTCACTAATGTTTCCTCTAGAAGTGACAGGCATCCAACAATATCCAAAAATAGATATTATGGGTATTTGAATGATATAATCTAGTGTGACTTTAATTCATTCAAGTCAGTTCTATTCGAGGTCAAATGGTATATGTTACAGATGAATGAATGTGATCCTGAAAGAAATGTTATTGATAATTCCAATGGATTTAACATGGTTAATACAAGGATGTTTGATACGGGTACATAAACTTATGCTCTTCTAAGACAATGTGAGCAGGTATTTTATTCATAGGTTCCAGGTAAAGCAGGTTGGTTGTACGTAGTTAGATATGATCCAAGAGGAATGCATGTAAAGTATAATGTACCAGAAGAAGATGATATTGAAGAATATGCATAGGAGCATGAGGTAGATGTACCATCATATGAAGAAGTCGAAGAAGTTGAGCCAAATGTAGATGACAATGTTCTCGACAATCGTATTGATGATGAAATCATTGAAAATGACTTTGATGATGATGATGTTGATATGGCCAATCCTTTCAACATAAATTATGAACCAGATGATGCCTATCTAGACTTGGATGAAGACTCAAATGATCAATTATATTGCATAAATGATGAAATGTAGGAGTTATGTGATCATTATATCTTTTATACTATTTATTATCTTTAAATTATTTATTTATATGGGTTAATCATCATCATCATAATCAACATTGTCATCATCCTTCTCCTCCTCCTCCTCATCATCATCGTCATCATCATCATCATCATCTTCATGGTTATCATCGTTGTCTTCATCATGATTGTTCCAATCATCATCATCATCATCATCGACATCACCATGGTCATAATTGTCGTCATCATCGTCATTTTCACAGTCGTCATCATCATCATTTTCATCATCGTCTTCGTTTTCATTGTCATCATCATCATTTTCATGGTCTTCATCGTCATTGTCACAGTCATCATCATCATCATCATCATCATCATTTTCATGGTCTTCGTCGTCATTGTCACAGTCATCATCATCATCATCATCATCATCATCATCATTTTCATGGTCATCATCATCTTCATAGTCATTTTCATTGTCATTGTCATCGTCATTGTCATGATCATCATCGTCATCATTGTCGCAATTATCATCATAATCATCATTGTCATCACCATGGTCATCATCGTCGTCTTTATCGTCATTTTCAAAGTTGTCATCATCATCGTCATCATCATCATCATCATCATTGTCATCATCATTTTCATCGTCATCATCATCATCATCATCATCATGGTCATCATCATCATTGTCATCGTGATTGTCTTAATCATCATCATCATTGTTGTCGTCATTGGCATTGTCATCATCATCATCATCATTTCCAATGTCATGATCATCCTCATCGTCATGATCATTATCATCAGTGTCGTCCTCATCATAATAAAAAAAAAATTCCACTCATATCGTCCACTCATTCATTTTATTTTTTAACCCTAACACCTTAAGGGAAGTTCCAACATAGCTAGGGTAAGGGAGGAATCATCCCCCGTGAGGGTGCTAGGTCTATTTGTTTTGCATATTTCATTTTTTTATCTTTATAATTTCATATCTAGTGTTTATTGGTTATATCTAGTGTGAAAGTCATTTTGTACATGGATCACTATTATAGGACTATCACAACTCTACACTTCAGTGCAAAGAGCTTCATCATCTACAACAACGAGTTCCAATTGAGTTATCTTCCTTCTTCCATTTCCATTTCTAGCATTATGGCTTCTATATCATTAAAGGAATTGTTAACTGATTAACCATAGTGAGTTGATCCAATTTCCTTTTCTAATTTTCTTTAAAAACATAATTGATCTACCATTATAAACACATATATCCCTAGGTTGTCATTCAAAACAAAATCATAAGATCATAATTAATTTAGTGGCTTTCCCTCATATTTTCACCTACTTTTTCTTACCCTAAGTTTTCTCACTTTATCCCTAAAACCAAGTGGCAAATCCACTCTCATATTTCCCCTTTTTAGTAATGTTGATGTGCTCGGGTGGTCCTCCATCCCTGCCCTCACACTATGTGGTACTACAAACTTGTTCATTTTCTACAACATCCAAGAACCATGGGAGAAAGTAGCTTCTATTTGTTAAATTCTTCTGGACATGATGCTTGGGCCCAAATTATTTTTTAGGGAGTTGGGATTTGATATACATATATATATTTTTATTTGATGTCTTTTGTGATATACTATCACATGACGATAGAAAAATCATTTATTTTGCATCAATGTTATGGTTAACGTACATTGCTTTTTTTCTAGTTTTGAGGCTACTTTGTCTACATCATAAGGTAAAATTTAATTGTTTTATTTTTGGGAACTTTATATCCTTTACAAAGCCTAAGTGAATGTAAGGTGCACTATGTGCATATTTAATAAGGGATTGGTCCATATTAACAAATAAGTTACAGTTAATAAGGGTAGCTACAAGGGAGTCATCATTGTGTCTTCAAACACCAAATGAGATGACCCTTGAACAAAATGTTAATAAATGGTCCTTGGAATTCCTAAGGGGTGGAATACAAAAACAAGAAATGATGATGGAAAGTGATGATTCAAAATTTGGGGTTTGTCCATCCACTTATTGGTTTAGATATTTTGACGCATGGAAATGTCCAAGATGCACTTGTAGAGGGATCAAATTGAAGATATCAACACAAGTGGTAGTTTTTACATAGGTTGTGGAGAATATTGTAGTTGAGTACATGATCTATTTACTCTTGTAGCCTATAGGTCATTGGCACAAGTATAGAAGCTCAAATTGATCACTTTTTAATATGTAATTTTCCTAAGAAATAAATTAATTAAACAATCCATTCTGAGCTATAATTTTCCCACGCTGGGTTCTTTGAGGTAATCTTTATGTGATTGTGTTTTATTGTATTGATTATTTTAATTTGTGAGTTATATTCACTAACTAACTTTAGACTATAAAATAAAATGTTTTGAAACAAATAGATGAATTGTAATACCTCGGTCTTGAGTCCCCATATGAAATAATCTATTTTGTTTATTTGATGAAAGGTCGGAGTGCCCAAACAATTAAAGAGGCCAGTGTGCCTAGGAAATGTAATTCTATGATCATTATTAATAATAAAATACATTGTTGGCTACAAGATATAAAAGGACAAGAGTTATAGGGGGATATGACTCCACAAGAGAGGGGGCTTAAAGGGATAAGTCATTTTATCATATTTTATTTACCCATAATTGTTTTAATGAAAAAAAGTGGTTACATGTGCTTCTTGGGGAAAGGCCATGGGATTCTTGATTTTCAAGTAAGTATTTAAAACCATCTTGTGGGTTGTTTGGGGGTTCTCCTCCATACAGACTTTCACACTTTCATTCATGATTTCTCATTCATTCTTGATCTTGGTGGGGGGAAGGAAAAAAAAATGATTTTTTTGGGAGAGAATCCATCGTTGGATGGTTGTAGTGACTATTGGTGTATTCCATCCATGAACTAATTCTTGCATGTCTGAGATGCATTGGAATGTAATAAATTTTATTCACAATTGTGAGTCTTGAGATTCCCAGCATGGATATTCTTGACCAGATGCACTAAAGCCCTGGAAGGAAGTGGACAACCTGAGGGACCACGTGGCAGAGAAGGGGATCCATTCTCTTGGGTTATGAAGGATGGAGAGAAGAGAGTTGGTGTACTTTGGATTGTTATGTGTTGAGTAACCTGTGATATCTTGAGTGTTGACTGGTTTAGGGAATCTGAGTGACACCCTAGAACTGTCCTTGTGGATTCATATCCCTGGATCGGGGGTGACATTGTTGTTGAGACTTGGAACAACAATGTCTATGATTGGGTGGAACTTCCTTGGTCTGCAGCCAGTTGATGAAACATTTTGATTAAGATAAGTGATCTATGTCATGTGTTTCTCTATTGTATATTTATTTCCACTGTGTATGAATTATTGTCTTTGATATTCGTATGTTATAACATGCGTTCTTGTTGGTTATTTCTATGAATAATGTGTTTAAACATTCTTTATATTGTAGCATGACTATTTATTATTGCATGTATTGTTATCATGTTTCTTTCATGCTTCTTTAATAATTAAATGGTATCAACATTTGAAACTAGCTTCGAACAGAGTTTTTAAGGTAGCATGCCTGACCCGGGGGTGGCTGCGTACATTACAGATTAGTATTAGAGCTTCTGGTTGAAACACCGGAATGGTATGGGCCAGAACTATTAGACATGGTATTATGGTGTTGGAATTGATCAAGAAGATCAATATGGTATTGTCATTAAGAACAAATATGTCTTTGAGATCCTAAATATAAGGAGAGATAGTGTATTAGGTTGCACAAAATCAGAGCACGCAACGTTAAGACCTTTGGAAAGGTTGAAGGGAATCTCTAGAAAATGAGTTCCTTAAGGAAGTGCTATTGGGATAGAATTCCCATATGATCAACTATAAAAACACCTTCAGTACGGTGAGGAAACTCTATTACAGTCAGGGGATATGACAATCATCGATCGTTGACCGAAGGCACAGATCAACGATCGTGGTTCAATTGGAATCCAAGTGTAAATCCAAAGGAGTCTCAAAGGAATCGAACCTCTAAAGGAAATTGATCCCAGGTCAAAAGAGCCATCAGATCTAGCTGATAAATTTCAGATATAACCAGAGTCATCATATCAAACCATTAAAACCTCAACCATTTGACTGGGTTGATGAGTTCTATGGTCATTTGAAATTGACCGTTCCATGGATAAATGAGTTAGAAATGGGTGGAATCCTCGAAGGCCAAAACCAAAAATTAACGTAGACCATCGAATCAAGGAGGAACTCTAAGTGAATCCTCAACCTTCCAATTGAGTATAGTGGAAGGACAAGGTAAGCCACATTATCTTATAGTCCCTGAGTAACAAAATCACACAGACCATCGATCTAAGATCCCTTCGAGACTTTTCTCAATCGTTAGATAAAGTAGTGGAAGGATGGTGTAAGAAATTCGATGGGTATAAATATGGGGGAGATGAACAACTTGAGAGTTGTAATATCCCAGAGGGTAAAAGTCCCAAAATAAGCAAGAACCGTCCATCTCATATTTTTACCTACTTTTTCTTACACTAAGTTTTCTCTCTTTAGCCCTAAAACCAAGTGGCAACTCCACTCTCATATTTCACCTATTTAGTAATTTCTATGTGCTCGATTGGTCCTCCATCCCTTCCCTCACACTATGTGGTAATACAAACATGTTCATTTGCTACAAGCTCCAAGAACCATGGGATAAAGTAGTTTCTCTTTGTTAAATTCTTCCAGACATGATGCTTGGGCCCAAATTATTTTTTAGGGAGTTGGGATTTTATATATATATATATTTTTATTTGATGTCTTTTGTGATAGATTAGCACATGATGATAAACAAATCATTTATTGTGCATCAATGTTATGGTTAATGTAAATTGTTTTTTTCTAGTTTTTAGGATACTTTGTCTACATCATAAGGTAAAAGTTAATTGTTTTATTTTTGGGAACTTTATATCCTTTCCAAAGCCTAAGTGGATGTAAGGTGCAATATGTGCATCTTTAATAAGGGATTGGTCCATAGTAACATATAAGTTACAATTAATAAGGGTAGCTTCAAGGGATTCATCATTGTGTCTTTAAACACCAAATGAGATGGCCCTTGAACAAAATGTTAATAAATGGTCCTTGGCATTCCTAAGGGCTGGAATACAAAAACAAGAGATGATGATGGCAAGTGATGATTTAAGATTTGGGGATTGTCCATCCACTTCTTGGTTTAGATATTTTGACGCTTGGAAATGTCCAAGATGCACTTGTAGAGGGATAAAATTGAAGATATCAACACGAGTGGTAGTTTTGACATAGGTTATGGAGAAGATTGTAGTTGAGTACAGAAGATATTCACTCTTATAGCCTATATGTCATTGGCACAAGTATAGAAGCTCAAATTGATCACTTTTTAATATGTAATTTTCCTAACAAATAAAAGAATTAAACAATCCATTATGAGCTATAATTTTCCCACATTGGGTTCTCTGAGGTAATCTTTATGTGATTGTGTTTTCATTGTATTGATTATTTTAATTTGTAAGTTATAATCACTAACTTTAGACTATAAAATAATTTTTTTTGAAGCAAATAGTTAATGTAATACCTCAGTTTTGAGTCCGCATATGAAATAATGTATTTTGTTTACTTGATGAAAGGCCAGAGTGCCCAAACAATTAAATAGGCCAGTGTTCCTAGGAAATGTAATTCTATGATCATTATTAATAATAAAATACATCGCTAGCTGCAATATAGAAAATGACAAGAGATATAGGGGGATATGACTCCACGAGATAGGGGGATTAAGGAGATAAGTCATTTTATCATATTTTATCTACCCATAATTGTTTTAATGGACAAAAGTGGTTACATGTGCTTATTGGGGAAATGCCATGGGATTCTTGATTTTCATGTAAATATTTAAAGCCATCTTCTGGGTTGTTTGGGGGTTCTCCTCCATACACACTTTCACACTTTCATTCATGATTTCTCATTCATTATTGATCTATATGGGGGAAAAAAAAAAAAAATTGTTGGGAGAGACTCCATCGTTGGATGGTTGTAGTGACTGCTGGTGTACTCCAGCCATGAACTAATGCTTGCATGTTTGAGATGCATTGGAATGTAATAAATTTTATTCACAACTGTGAGTCCTGAGAGTCCCAGAATGGAGATTCTTGACCAGATGCACTAGAGACCTGGAAGGAGGTGGAAAACCTAAGGGACTACATGGAAGAGAAGGGGGTCCATTCTCTTGGGTTTTGTAGGCTCAAGAGAAAAGAGTTGGTGTACTTTGGATTGTTGTGTGTTGAGGAACCTGTGAGAGCTTCAGTGTTGACCGGTTTGGGGAAGCTGAGTGACACCCTAGAACCATCCTTATGGAGTCATAGCCCTGAATCGGGTGTGGCATTGTTGTTGAGACTTGGAACAACAATTTCTACGGTTGGGTGGAACGTACTTGGTCTATAGCCAGTTGGTGAACCATTTTGATTAAAACAATTTCTCTCTGTCATATGTTTATCTATTGTATATTTATTTTTGATGTGTATGAATTGTTTTCTTTGGGATTTGTATGTTATAACATGCATGCTTGTTGGTTATTGCTATGCGTAACATGTTTAAACATTCTTTATATTGTAGCATGAATTTGTATTATTACATGTACTATTAAAATGTTTCTTTCATGCCTCTTTAATCATTAAATGGTATCAGAATTTGAAATCATCTTCGAACAGAGTTTTTGAGGTAGCGTACCCGACCCAAGGATGGTTGCGTACATTACAAATTGGTATTAAATCTTCCAGTTGAAACAATAGAATGGTATGAGCTGGAACTATTGGACATGGTATTATGGTGTTGGAATTGATGTCAAGAAGATCAATATGGTATTTTCATCAAGAAAAAATATGTCTTTGAGATCCTAAATCTCAGGAGAGATAACGTATTAGGTTTCACAAAATTAGAGCATGCAACATTAATACCTTTGGAAAGGTCAAAGGAAATATCTGGAAAAGGAGTGCCTTAAGGAAGTGTTATTGGGATCGAATTCAGAATAGATCAATTGTAGAAACACCTTCAGTATGGTGAGGAAACTCTGTTACAGTCAGGGGATATGACAATGGTCGATCACTGACCGAAGGCACAGATCAACGATCTTGGTTCATTTGGAATCCAAGTGTGAATCCAAAGGAGTCTTAGATGAATCAAACCTCTAAAGGAAATTGATCCTAGGTCAAAAAATCCTCAGGAGAAGGTGGATAAACGAGAGTCATCAGATCTAGCTGATAAATTTCAGGTATAACTAGAGCTGTCAGATCGAACCATTAAAACCTCAGCCATTCGATTGGGTTGATGATTTCTATGGTCATTTGGAGTTGACCATTCCAGGGATAAATGAGTTAGAAATGGGTGGAATTATCGAAGGCTAAAACCATGAATTAATGTAGAACATCGAATCAAGGAGGAACTTTGAGTGAATTCTCGACCTTCCAATCGAGTATAGTGGAAGGACAAGGTAAGCCATAATATCTCGAAGTCCCCGAGTAAAAAAATCACACAAACCTTCTATATAAGATCCCTTCAGGACGTTTCTCAACCGTTATATCAAGTAGTGGAAGGATGGTGTAAGCACTTCGATGGGTATAACTCTAGGGGAGATGAACAACTTGATAGTTTTAATATCCCAGAGTATCGGAGTGTCGAAGTCTTGAAATAAATAAGAACCGTCCATCTAAAAACTTGATTAATTCATAATCGTTGATTTAATATAGTGGAAGGATAGCATAAGAGGAGCTGTTAACCGACAGTAAGTGATCATCATCACTTTATGACCACTTTGGTGGGTATAACTCTAGGGGAGTTGAACAACTTGAGATTTTTCATATCCTAGAGTCCCGAAGTCCCGAAATAAATAAGGATTGTTCATATCAACACTTGATTATGTCATGATCGTTGATTTTGTTAAAGCCTCCAGATGAGCCAGGATATTCTAGTCAACGGGATATTAAATCTCAACTGTCCAATATACTAGTGGAGATAATATAAGTACTTCAAAAAAGTTTACTTCGTTAAGTATTACTCTAGAAGAATGCAAGAATGTCAAAGTCCATAGGACCTAGTTCCAACACCGGTCTCATGATAAGGTAAGGGTTTTATTAGAGGCATGAAGGGCCTAGAAGTAAACAAGTTGCAGATATTTTTGAACGAGGTCATGTGTGCATGATAGCCTGGTTGAACCAATGCTTCAATGGTTCCCCATGTTCCAAGAAGTTGTGTCGCCATTCTAGTGTCAATAATACCAAGGGTTGGGTCTATGGTTTAACAAATAGATCATTAGGTCGAGGCTTAGTTCTTTTCTTATATGACCATAGGTTGTGACCATGGTCTAAACCCATGCTTAATAATAGCTATAGGTATTTCATTCCCTGTCATGATCAAAGGTCCAAATAGTCACCCAATGAAAAGGAAGATCCTATGATTGTGTTTTAATCAACCGTTGAGATCTTCGGTTTGTGCATATCAACATGGTGGCATGTTAGCATCTTGTCGACCATGCATGTTAATCCTGGGATGACATGTCACCAAATCAACTGACGGTCCAGATATAAAGTGTTTAAGCTCCATAAAATCAATGATCAATCAACTTCAATTTGTGCTATGGATCTTGGTTGTTGGATATTATCTTGGTCACAATCAATGGTGTCAGTTTCGATTTGTCCACTCAATCAACGACGAATGAGGATAGTTGATCTAAATATGATCAATGATCATCGATCAACTTCAATAATTTGTCTGTGCATGTTGGAGCATGATCTGACATTTCGATTTCTCCTCAAGTTTTGATCTAATGATCGAGATTCAATCCTCTATACAATATGATCTGATGACCAAAAAACCTTTTCTCTAGATCTAATGGTCGAGGGTTGTCGAACCTGTAACATACAAATTACTCTCAAAAATCATTATAAAATGGAGAATATAAGTTACAGATCCCTTCAATTGACTGTTGGAGAAGGGGATCGAAATCATAATTGAACTAAGAGACACATAACACAATAGATGAACTCTAACCCTAAAATTACTCACTTTGTTCTAAAAATCAGCAACAAAATTACACCTACTAGAAAAAATTCAATATAAACATCTTCTATAGGTCTCTTAACCTATATGTTATAATGAAAATTTAAAATTAATGGAACCAGCCCCCCTTTAGTAAATTTTTTGACCCTCCTAGGGTCATAATTCTAGATTTCATTTTATGTTCCTGCATCAGTGGGAGAATAAAGAGAAAAGTGCTAAAGGAACATCGCTTAGAGTGGATAAGCCCATGGCTTCGAGCTCACAGTCATAAGGAAAGTGGATTGAAGGAAGCACATGTGTAGAATTTTAATTCTATACCATTGTAAAGGTCCTGTGGAATAATTTGACAAGATTGGCACACAACCATTCCATTGTCACTACAAGATCATGTTTGCACGAAAACGGTGAAAGTGATTTTTTCAAGAAGCCATAACTTTCAACTTAAAGATCGGATTGAGGCATGGGAATAATAATTATAAAGATGATTCAAAGGAGAATAACATTCAATTGTTATAATTTGGAGAATGATGAAATATTTCTTCATGATTGATCATAAAAAGGACCTGTAACATTGCTTGGAATTTTTTTTACAATATGCATAATTATAACAAAATGGTTGCTTGTACATTTTGTAGAATTAGGGAGTATAACCATATCAATTCAATATAATAATGTTTATTCAAGAAATGGAGGAAGGACAGGGAGCCTTTAGTCATGATAAAGAAGACAAAGGTCAAAATATCAGTGTTGGTAATGCAGAGACAGAATCAAATGGGTACAGGAGCAAAGGGGAACAAGAAACCTTAATAGAGATTGTGAGAAGCCTGAAAATAGAAGTGTAGAGTTACAAACAAGACAATGAAAGGTTGATGAGAGAAAAAAATCAGATAAATTCTCAAGTAATGCAAAGCCTAAATCGGTTTCATAGGAAGGAAAGGAATGGATCGTACTTAAGGTAGGAGGAAGACAAAATATATCATGAAAGAAGAGGTAACTACATCAGAGTTTCTCATTCAATAAGTGCTAGAAAAACTCATAGACATCACTCGCTGCCTTGCTCAGCAAGAAAATTTTATCCATCTGAAGACTCCATAAGCAGTCCATAAGCATCTGAATAAGGCATGAATTGGACAGTTTGCAAGGAGAGTTGAGGAAATTTAAGCCACCATCCTTTGATGGTGAAATAGAAAGGGAATATGATGTTGAAACATGGTTGCTTGGAATTAGGAGGTATTTTTCATTGCATAACTACTCCTCAAACCTAGAAGCAATAATTTCCACATACCATTTACATGGGAAATTTTCTATGTGGTGGGATCAACTAAAGAAAGTTGAGCACATTAATGAGAGCATGATCACTTGGAATAAGTTCAAGAAATATTTCTAGAAGAAGTACCTTTCAGATCACTTATGTGAAAAGAATATGCAAGAGTTCTTTGAGATAAGGTTTGGAAGCATGACCATGACAAAATATGAGAAGAGGTTCTTGGGATTGTTGAAGTATGTAGGATTTATCAAAGATCAAAAAGTGAATATACAGAGGTTTTTAAGTGTACTACCATCCTTTTATAAAGAGAATATTCATTATGATGATCCCAGGACATTGACTGAGACCATCATGAAGGCTAAGCACATGTATGAGCAAGGCAAGGGAAGAGAATCCATGCATAAATCTTGGAAGGGTAAGAAGAAGTAGAAATATTATCAGAGGAGGAAAGGGTTCAAACCTCCTTTCAATATAAACAACCCTAATAAAAATAAACAAGATCAATCTGCTAAGGATGAATCCAAGAAAGAGGGATCCTTGGGGAAAAGCGGAACACCACCAATCCAATGTTGGGGGTGCAGGAAAAATCACGTATACAAGGATTTGCCTCATAGAGGAGATAAAGCGAAGACCATTCACAACATCCAAGAGGCTACAATAGTTGAGAACATGGGAAATATATATGCAGCCTTAGAAGATCGACAAGCAGAGTACCAATACTATATGATCAAAGTGGAAGGTAATATCATTAATCATCTTGTTGTTATTTTAATTGATTCAGGAGAAAGTCATTGTTACATTGATCCTAAAATAGTGGATAGATTACATTTGGAGAAAAGTAATATAGGAAAGTCAAGTTTGGTTCATCTAGCCATTGGAACCAAAAGAAGGATCTATGAGGTTGTCAGAAGTTGTCCAATAAATCTTAATGGAGTAAATACAATTGTTAATATGAATATCATCCCATTAGGATCTTATGATATCCTAATTGGAATGGATTGGTTGGACTAGCATCCTAGATTTTCATAACAACACATTTACATGTGTTGATGAAGAAGGAAAACATAGCACTATGAAAGGAATTCCCAGAGCCATTTCTATAAGGGATATTTCATCCTTACAGCTGAAGAAATGTTTCAGGAAAGGATTTCAATTGTATGCATCTCAAGTGGAAGAGTAAGAAAATACATCAATAAGTGTTGGCATAGGGGCAGACCCAGGGTTCAACACTTAACAATGCACCAACAAAACCCCGACTATTGGCCCTTTCAGCAACACCTACGAAGCAGGCGAAGTCTCACCTGAGGTAGAAGCAGGGGGGGTTACAGGACGCAGGTGTCTGTAACCAGGCTGGGACACATATATGTGATAATAACACTTTGCAGAGTATTTTGTTAACTCTTAGAAGATGATATGCATTAGTTCATTATCCTTATCAACATCACAAAACATACTCAAAGATAGACCTAGCATAGTAACAACAAAGATTACGCATCTTAACCACTTAGAACTTAACACTATGAATCAAATCTAGCATTTTAACATAAGCAAAGCATTTAAGAAAAACATACATATTCATTACACATTATAATATAAGCACTAAGCAACACATAACATAAATAACATTACACAAAGAAAACCATAAGACACCAGATATACGTGGTTCACCCCAGTGTGGGACTACATCCACCAACCGCTTCGCCTCTTTATTATTCGTCAATCTCTTACATTAAGTTACTCCTGTGCACTAAGCCACAAAGTTGAGATTCACACTAGACATGAGATCTACGCTTTGAGCCCCAAATCCTCCTTCCAAAACTAGGTCAAGGCACAGAGCCAACTTTCTATCAAGCACAAAGCCCTAACACATACATTATTTTGCATAGAGAAACTCGAACTATTTTCACTTAGCTGGTTCCAACCTCTCTTCTACAATACATTCTTACTTATTTATACTTTTACACACCCTTACAATGAGGCCTAAACATGGGAAAGTCCCATGGGCCGACATCCCCTAAAACCTGTTACAAAAACCCTAGATGACCCCTTACTGGGTCCACATAGCCCACAAAATCGGTGAGATCCACGATCTCAGCTCCGCCTGGGTGCTCCATCTTCGACCATCGTGTCGAAGTCCAAAAGTGGGCCAAATTTGACCAAGGTTTCCCTGAAACTTGGTTGAGGGCCAACAACCCCCCAACACTCACCTGTGACTTGTCTTGAGTCACTCAAGTGCAGACAATGCTGCTTCAAAGGCCTCGATATTAACTCAAGCTTCCTCAACTTGTTGTTTTTCCTGATCCTCCTACTCAACGAGCTCCTGGATCGTCTGCTCTGTAACAGGCCATTCCAGGCAATGTTCTATTGTTACAACCACTTGATCCAGTTGTGCTCCCTGTCCATCAATCTCTTAGAACAACATGCAAGATTTATCTTGCACAGCTTGTAGCTTCTGCATGACTTCCATTAACTTACCCTGGAGGGTAGTGACCTGTTGTTGTACTGTGCGCTACTCTTGGGATCTCTACATACTTTTTATTTTGGTGATCAACTTCATCTGTACCTGCATTGAAAAATGCATGTTGTTGCGCCTCCTATAACTGCGCTTCTAGCTTCTTCATCTCTGGATCCTTGGTGAGGCATTCATGTGTCTGGGCACTCTTATTACTTAACTACTTACATTATGAGGTGAGGGCTCTTATGCTTGCAACTATGTTCTTAGTGGTCTCCTCCCTCTAGTCATGCACCTCCTATGGGGTGCTCAAAACTATTTGGGCCTCCATTTTTGTTATCCTAGCCTGAAGTTGTTGGAGGGTCTCAGCAGCTTCACTATTTGAGCATCGAACGACTCCTAGTCCTCATGTACCAAGCCTGGTACAGAGAGACATGATTTACTTATCGCTTCTTTGACCACAGCCTTCTCTGCGAGTATCTTCTCTTTGTCCTTCTATAGTTGGTCTTTTTCCTCCTAATGCTTTGCCTAAAGCTCTGCTTTGTCTCTTTCATGAGAAACTACATTGTCCCACGCTGCTCGTAGTTGGGATAAGACTTCATCTTTCTCCTGTTTCAAGGCTTCTATAGCCTTCTCCTTCTCTTCATGGGATCTTTAGAGTCGGGCTTCTGTTGCATTCACAAGTATTTTCAAATGATTTGGTTCATCCCCCAATTATGTAGTATGTTATGAGGAAGGTGTAGAAGGCATAATAGGTACTGCGCAGACCAGGCAAACATCCTATTGAATTTCCTTCAATTCCTCTCGATCCTTCCATATATCTCCTCTTGATTCTCTCAATATCTCTGCAAGATGCCCTCGAAAGAGTCCTTCATAGCTCCGCGGACCAAATTGATGTCGTCCTCAGCGAGCGTGACCTCCAACTGGGACTTATTAGTGCACGTATTCTTCCTAGCTGAAGGCTTCTTTGGATAAACCTTCCTCTTTCGCAGTGTTGTTGTCCCAACAGGGGGATCTTCAGGCAGTGTATCTTCACCTCCTCCTTTTTCTTCTTCATCTCCTCCATCTCCTCCTCCCTATCCTTCTTCTGCATCTTCGTCTCCTCCTCTAGGCGAGCCTAGACCATTGTCTTCAGAAGCGTTGTCCTCTTCATCACTCTCTATATTCTAGAATTCCTCCTACTTTTTCTTCTTCTTCATCCCACTGGACTGTCTAACATGATCGACTTGGGTAACTATGGGGATTCCTATGGTGTTGGTGTCAAATAATTCTGCATGAGCGATAGGTACAAGAAATTCCTCTAGCCATTCCTTTGTAATCTTCTCCATGTATTCATCTGCTAGTTTGTAGTATGACTGCAATTCTTCCTGGTTCTCATATATGTGCATGGTGATGTAGATGAAATGAGGATCAGCACAGAACTTTGCTATTGGTCAGTACTGGTGTAGGGTGCATAGTGTCATGCATGGAAATGATTCAATGGAAACCTTTAACTATTGATAGTACCCATGAAACACGACATTGAATTTCCACTGCTTCATCATGCCATTGGTATACCACAAGGTTGAAATTCGAGCGACCAATGGCTCCGAGGGTTTGATCTCTGGAAAAGTGGCTCCTTTCGACATTTTCCAAGCAACAAATGCAATCAAAATGATCAGCCAATTGTAATGGACTTCATATCCCAAATTCTGGGCTTCACAAAAATCCTTCTCTAGCTCATTGATGAGGTAGTTCGCCTATTTCATCTGCATGCCCTCCACACATTTTCCTGTGAGGTCCACCACAAACCCGGTGACCTGTGTGGGGTGGTTCTTCCTTACTAGCTTGCCAGCTAGGAGTTGGCAAGCAAGGCGCACTACCCCATCCTATATAGAGGCTACCTTGTAACCTCTCTTCCCTTTCTTTACTTCTTTATAAGATTCCTTGATGCGATGTTCCAGGGAATGGTTTGAGGCCTTCCCTAGGTTAAACTACTAAGGGTCAGGACCCTTCATGTTTAATCCTATGATCTGGTGGATCATTGTAGGATCCACAATAATCCTTCTATCGAGCCACAAGTATCTGCCATGATAAAACAAAAGGAGGAGTTTAACAAAAGCGTTAACCTCTTGGTAGTGGCCAAAATGGTGGATATTCATCACATTAAGCACGGTGGACTGCACCAACCCCTTAATCCATGGCTATGAGATGAGGTGAGGCTTCTTCCTAGTTGAATTCATGAGATAGCGATGCGGTGCCAACATGGCATAGTTCTTCCTGTATCCCAAGTTCAATTCGTTGTTCTTCAATAGCGGGATTTGTCCTAACTGACTCCCGACTACGCGTATTCATTTTGGAATGTATGCAGTGAACACGGTGTACTCAAAATCTAGGGGGATGTTGTAACGATTAACAACACCAGCCAAAGGTGGAATGTATTCAGGTAGGATCGGCGGGATCCGCTTCGCATTAGCCAGGTTGCCGCAATGCTTACTTCATTGTTCAGTCATGGGGTTGACACAGCCAGAGCGTCATCTGGTCGAAGGGGAAGCCTGCAGTCCCCTAGTCGATGACACCTGGACACCTTCAGATATCGGTCTGCCAGCCATTATCTTCTTAAGGACTTCCTCGACAGACTTCTCCAATTCACTAGGTTCTCCCGACATTCTATTTTTTAACAAACAACCGGGGTAGGCAAATGGATAGGTGAGGTATAGTTTCAGATAGCACAGCTTGACACTTGGACAATTCTCTATTTAGCTCAGTCAATCATGGGTAGAAAAAATTTGTCCTAGTGAAGCGACCAACTAGTTAAATAAACAGGGCATTGTAACGGATCTTCCAACGACCGAGAGATGCTTCCACCAATGTAAATATGTTCTTTATGGCATGGTCTCAATGTCCAAAAGTGGTCCATCAGCCCATAAATGTGTTTTCTAACCATTCAGGAGTGTCATTCTAACATTCGGGGTGCCTCCAACAGTCATCTAACTTCGCCAAGGCGAAGTCCCATTCTGTGTGGTTATGTTGTTCCAGCAAGGTTCAAATCCTGCGAACCTACCTCCTGCGAGGTTCCATTCTGTGAAGTCTTTCGTCTGGTTTCTATAAGTTTTTTTTATCTTTTCCAACTTAGCCTTATTTTTATTGAGCTTCCTTACCTTCTTCCCTATGATCCGAGTCTTTCTAACTATTTCTGGAATCCTCTTTCCATTTCTATTCTTATCTTCCCCTTGCGCAGTGGCTTCACACTATTGAGGTTCTCTCAAAGGGTCTGAAGTTAATATCCCTTCTCTTAATACTTTATGGGTGGGTATACTTCTTTCTTTCATAGATAGGTTCTTCAAGCCTTCTTGCAATATTTCAACCTTGACAACTAATTCTATTTCTTTATGTCCTTCTTGCGTTGTTGTTTTGTTCTATTGTTTTGACTTATCCTCTTGTTCTTCTATTAGTCGATCTATTTTATTAGCTATGAAATCCCTTAATTCTTGATTTTTCTTTTCTGTAGCTTCTTCCTCTGCTTTCCTTCTAATCTGATCCTTCTCAATCCAAGTCTTACCTAACAAAAGTGGGAAGGGGGCATTGTCCCCAACAAAATTAATGACTTCAAATTCTTCTTTAGTCGATGTTCCATGAACAATAATATGTACATTTGTAACTCTTCCACATAAAATTGTCATCTTACCTTTAAACAAGCCTATCCTTCCCAATGAAGGTACCATAGTAGGCTTTCCCAAAATTTCCCAAGTTTCTTCTGTCATAATATTTACTTGTGTTTCTTCATTCAAGACACAGTCTATGTTGAAGTCTTCTATTCTTGTATTTATGTGTTGTTTTTCTTTCAGGATCTCTGGTAAACTGACATCTTTGTGAACATCCATCATTTCTTTAAACTGTAATAACGTAGTCTAAACTTCCTCTAACCTTTTCTCTTTGTGACTTCCTAACATGCCCTTAGTCTCTTGAATTTCTTCATAGTTTTCTGGTCTTATGTTCATCCCTTCAACTTTAGCAATCATCCTTGGACAATCCTCAACCTCATGACCAACAATCTTACAACAAATACAAATAGGACCTGCACCAAGGCATTCCTTAGAAATATGTCCCGGTCTTCTGCAGTTATAACAAAAAGTTAATCCTCTTTTTCTTTTAAATGTTCCCCAACCTCTTATGTACTGTGCACTTCCCTCAGGATCATAGTGTTGGACTTGCAATCTGCAAAAAACAATTCTAGGTTCCTGCATCCACTTATTAGTCCCAAAAATCTTTCTATGCATAGGAATAACATATATTTCTTCATTTCCCTTAGGTTTACTCAAATCAACTCTTTCTTTCAACTGCGCCCTAGCCTTCAAACTAGGACATAATCTATTAAACATACTTAGGTTCATGCTTTTCAAAACAAAAATTTTCACTTATCTTTCTTTTGCTAAAGAACAAAGCTTGCTTCTTTAGGATCTTACCTCATTTCTTCAGATCAACTTATTCTCTTGGCACAAAGATTCACATGTACAGTAGATTACTACGCACTTTAGCAGCATATCTACGCACATAACTTCTCCTTTTATTTACTTCAGTTCCCATCAATCACAGTTTCAGGTCCCGAAAACGGAACCATTTTTTGGCACAAGGGGAGACCCAGGGTTCAACGCTTAACAATGCACCAGCAAAACCCCAACTATCGGCCCTTTCGAAAACACCTGCGAAGCAGGTGAAGTCTCACTTGTAGTGTCCCCAAGGCTGAGCCCCGTTACAGATCATGTTATATGCAAAAGAATTGTAAATATGTTCTATAGGCTGGTGAGCCAAGTTTTGTATAAGCTGTAGGCTTATGAGTTTTGTTAGGCCAAGGAGCCTAAGTGTTGAAGGCCAGGAGCCTGTGATATACTTGTATGTATGCAGGTCA
>ML788285.1:376329-388315 GCA_009831015.1 Picea engelmannii | reverse complement strand
TTTGTTGTGTTTAAACCCTAAATATGATCTTTATATCATTTCAATCTAGTCAAGGGTAAATAAGCATTGTGTGTGCTTGGTCTAGTGGGCACAAGTTGGTTATGTTTCTTGATTGAGCAGTTTTAAAAGAAGTATGTACATGCTGATTTATGTGAAGTTTGGACTCAAGAGTTGCATGTTATTTTGATTCAAATGATATTCAAATCAGTCCTTATGTTGATTATTTTTAATGGAGCACTATGTGTGAATGCATTAGGGCTCGATTATGAGTTTTAACGCCCATTTTGGTTGTGTCAAACAATGTGTAAATAATGGGCAAGTCGTGGTGGATCATTGTGCATATTCTTATTGGTTTTAAAAAATAATAAGAATAATAATTGGTTATAAATGGATGGAATCATTGTGCGTATTTCTATTTGGTTTTAAAAAGGAAAGGATTTAGCATTGGAATATGAACGGTTGTGGCTCAAAGGGTTATTATGTTTATCATATGAATGGCCATGATGTTTGTTAGGGTTATTGTATAAAGTTTATATGGGTGAAAAGACTAATGTGATTGATTATTTCTGGGCATATGAATCATTGTTTGGAATCCAGCAAGCAATCTGTAATGGAAATAATAGTTTAGATGGTGGTTTTGAAACCTGAATACTATTGAATTGTGAGGGTCTAAACAGAGATCTATTTGATTGATTGTTTTGATTTATTTTTATGTGAACAATATTCATATCATGTCCCTATCATTCTACCACCTTTTTCTCATTATATCCCCCTCATAATCCCATTTTCATTTTGACAACCCTGTTCTGTAAAATAATTTAAAAAGGTTTGTGAACAACGACAAAAGGAATAACACAACAATGGTTGGAAACTGAGATTTTTGTTTTTTTAATTACATAGTTAAATTATTTAATTAATTGTTGATCAGTATTAATGTATTTATTCCTACTCATTATACCACCTTTTTCTCATTACACTACATTCATATTTCCCATGAACCCTATCACCCCATGCTCACTTAGTGATTATTAAATGGTTTGTTATGGATGGATTTGCATGTATCTTGTGTCAATTTTTGAGTCAAATATTGATTCATGCAAGAAGAATGTCATGTATGGTTTATTAAGGGCTTAGTTACCGATGAATTGTTGCTACAGGATGATTTTCTTCAGTAAGAGAAGCCATGGTAGAAATAACAGAGGCCAAAGAAAATCGAACAAAGGGCCTATAATGCCTAGATTCTCCGTTCATTTTGATCTTCATCCCTAGGAATTGAACGAGTTGTTCCAACTTGGGTTCTTTAAACGGATCAAGTAAGGAATAGTGCAACCTCGACCAGAGAGACCTCCCTTCTAACCTCAGAACATCCCTAGTATTCATGTGCCTCCTCATGTATCCATGCAACAAGAATTCCTTGCAAATGATGGATGGAAAGAGATTGTCAACTCAGTTGTCTCTCACCATCATGGCCAGCCAAATTTGTCATGACCTCCTCCACCACCTGTAAATCCTAATGCTCAGATTGCCCCTGTTGATTCACCTTTCCAATCTTCACATGCAAGAAAAAGGCTTAAAATTGATATCCCCATGTGAAAGATAAAGGCAAAGTTGTTTCCTCCCCTTCCTCTCCTTCAAATGACTCCTTGAAATCCATGTCCTCCCGTATGCATCTGAAGGATGATTGTTCCCATGTTATTAGTGAGATACAACTTCAAGGTTCAAATCAACCAAGGGCTACTCCCAGGAAATCAAACGGGCATAGCAGTGATAAAAGAAAATTTTCCTCTTAGAGTGGCAAGTATGGCTTTTAATTTATGCGTTTTTATGATTGAGTTGATGAAGATAGTGGTCTACAAAAAGTTTGGACAACAAGCTCTTTTTTGGATAATGTGGATTATGTGGATATTTGTACATTTTTGGATGTGATTTAAATTATTTATGATATTTAAGTATTCAATTTTTGAAAGTATCTGAGGGAGTTACAAGGGTGGCATGTGCTGAAATGATTATCCATTTGTGTTATATTTTATAATTTGAAAAAAAGAGAGAGGAAAAGATGGGAGTCACAAGGGGTCCCACCTACCTAGTTATTATTAATTAAAGAACCTTAACTATTATTATTATTATTATTATTTATCCTAAATTAAATTAGTTAAGTAAAAATAACTTAACTAAAGAAAGTAGTTGAACTACTTCAACTTATTTGGAAAACATAAAAGCTAAATGAGGAGGAACAAGAGGAGAATAGAAGGAGAAAGCAAGAATAAGGTTTGCTCTTTTGATTTCATGAGATAGTTCAATTTTCATTCATTCTTGAGTTTATTCAAAGCCTAATTCTCTTTTTGACAGTAGGGTCCTATTGTATACAACAAGGTTAAAAAATGAACCAAATAATTCAGATGCTTGTTTTAGAGGTGTCAATCCATCCTTGATAGTCAGTGTATACTTGTCTATTTATAGATTAAGTTTCATAGCTGATAAAGGATATTTTGCAGAGTAAAATTGGCAGTAGTCTGTGACAAGCTGATCCAGATTATAAATTTCAGTTTTTAATTCTTGTCAGAGTCCTTTTGTATGGTGTTCATCGAGGATCTCTAAATTAGACTTTGGTCCATGCCCTCACATGGTTTTGTAAAGAGAAAAATACTTTTGATATCTTGGAATGAAATAAATCAGATTGTTATTCTGTCTCATTTCTGCGTATTTATGACTTGGTCACTTTTGATTTTCAATCTTCATTTTACTTTATGTAATGTGTATACATTTTAGAAACTAAAATAAAATTTTATTTTAGTTTTGCAACATTCTTTTCATTAATAAATCATCCTAAACCCTTGTAATTAATACTTGCGGGTTGGGAAATTATTTTTGAGGCTCTAAAGCACATGGTGATATTCCCTTATATCTTGTCCTAGCCAAGAAAGATTCAAAAATGATTGAGTAAGGTAATTCATACCTTTTCCTCAAAATTTATTTGGCAACCATACTGGGGAGATCTTCCACATCTCTTTGGTTGATTGTATTCATGATTATAATTGAATATTTATGATTTTGATTCTTTGACTGCTTCTTTTCTTCATGATAGTACCTGTTACAAGGCAGCCCAATATTGAGCTAGGTATTAAAAACGAGACAAACATTTCTTTAACTTTATTCAATATCATCTTAGAAACCGCTAATACTCGGGCTGAGCTTGAATGCTCGTGGGAAGTAATTGAACAAGACATAAGTGTTCGAAAATGTTGCAAGGCTAGGAAAAGGCATCCTAGGAATCAAATATAGCTTTCTTTCTCCTAAAATTTTGATCTTCTTTTCATGTCCTTAAACCCTCGCATCTCTAGGAGAATAAGAGTTTTATCTCCTGAAATCACCCCTATCACTGAAATAGGAGGAAGAAACATTGTTTTGTCAACCCAACAAGGTAGTCTAAGGAGAAATTTGTCTTATTCACCTAGTTCATCTTTCTCTCCCTTACCCATCACTCACAAAATGACATTTGTGGGTGTCTTTGGTGGCATTGGAGGTTCTTCTTCTTCTCAACCTTCAACCTCATCAGTGATTGGTAGCTTGTATAGCCATCAAATTCCAGTCCAATCAAATACTAACCCTGCCAAGGTTATCAATAAGTATGGGCTCTTTCAATTCGAAGAGGATTCTACTACTGCCCTGTGGCATGTATCCTCTCTTCTGAACCTAGTACTTTCTACTCGTCCACTTCCAAAATTCAAAGAGAATCTCCCTAGGTTTTCAGGAAATAATACAGTCACTACAAATGAACACTTGGTGGAAGTTTCTAATGCCTATCATAATATAGGAGCTAATGACAATGATACTTGTATGTTCTTATTTGTTAACTCCCTTGAAGGGAAAGCAACAGTAGATTTATTTGATCTTCCTCCCAAGATTTTTTCCACTTAGGAAGAGTTATTTTACTATTTCAAATCTACTTATGGGCAGTCTAAGAGCCCGACCGAAAAATTACGGGAATACAATAACATTGCGTACAAAGACGGTGGGACTATCAATTCTTTCAACCTACATTTCACCAAGTTATATAACCAAATTCTCGAACTTATTCTCCCCCAGAACCAAGCCACTTTTATTCATTACTATAATTCTCTACCTTCCCCTTATCATCATAGGCTTGAAGAAAAAACCATCGACAATCTCGGTTTCGCTGGTCATACTTGTCTAGAGTATGAAGAACAACTTGAAATAATAGGTCTTCCCAAAGGAGACTCAATTAAAAAAACGGACATGTATTCCCTCTTATAGCTTGTACAAGATATGAATAATTGAATGATAGAGTATGAGTGGAAAGGAAATGTCCCTTCACTTACTCCTGAGGCCTCATCTTCTCCTTCACCACCTTTTAGGAATCCCAATGAAAACAACTTTCAACCTAAATCGATCATGCCTCGCAGTTGGTGTAACTTTTGCTAGGAACACCATGAGGAAAGTACTTATGGAGTAAAGAAGAGTTCCAAAGATAAAAAAATTGGCAAAAGGGATGAAACTCCCATTGCTATTCTAGATTTTGCAGAACCAGAGGATGTCATGATCATAAAAACTAGGAATAAATCCTATGTTTCAAAAGTAAAATATGATCCCCCTCGTACTTATTCTAGCCGAAGCTCATCTTTACCAGCTGCTATTGTACAAGTTACTAAAACTCCTAACAATCAAGGGGTCCCTTCTCATCTTCCCTCTTCCAAATACAATATTCTCAACCAATTGGCTAATATCAAAGTCGATGCTACTATTCTGGACATGGTTGTCATCCCTGTGCAACAAAATCATCTAAAAAATTTCATGGAAGGAAAAGCTTCCACCATAGCCAATCTCTCTGAAGAGGTAAAAGAAGAGGATTCTAGTGTAAATAAAGTAGGTGTAAATAGTTTTAGACACCCTGTAAAAAAACCTCCATTTTTCATTTCTGTAAATATTATGAAAAAAATAGCCCATTGTTGTCTAATTGACGGTGGTTTGGGCACAACTGTAATGTCGAAAATTATTATGGAAGAGTTAGGATTGTCTTGTACAAATGAAAATGTCAGAAGCATGTTCTCTTATAATAGTTTACAACAATTGACCATAGGTGAAATCAAATATGTGACTATGGTTCTCTGCGCGCATCCTAAAATAAGGACAACCCTTAATATTTAGGTAATTGACATGTCAGTGAGTAATTATTCAATCATCTTAGGAAGATACTGGAAAGCTTTGATAGGTGGATATCTCTCACTCACCGGGACACACTTATTTGTTCCTCGGAATGGGAAGAGCATTATAGTCTTAATGGAGGGAATATTTCACCGTATATAGAAAGCATCCCACATCCTAATGTAAATTATGTTGAGGAGGACCTAGGAGTGTATTCCATCTTTTCCGATGAGGATAACACTACCTTGGAAAAAATTGACCTAGAGGATGGGATGTGGCATATGCACCTTGATGGTTCATTCTCCAACGAAGGTAATGGAGCTGGAATTATCTTGTTCTCACTTGTAGGTAAAATTCACAACTTTTCTTATAGGTTAGAGTTTTCTTGCACAAACAATGTCACCAAATTTGAATCATCATTTCTAGGCATTGAAAATGCCTATAATTTAGGTAGTGGTCACCTTACATTTTTTGGGGACTCTGAACTTGTTGTAAACCCTGTACATAAAATATATTCTCCTAGAAACAAGTTAATGAAATGATACACCCAAAATGTTTGGGCTCTTATCTCGAACTTATTATCATTTAACATCACTCATGTTAAAAGGGAACTGAATTTAATGGCTGACAGGTTAGTTGTTTTTGTAGTCTCTCATGATTGCACTTTCCAATCCTTATATCATCCTCATATCCCTGAAAATGTAGATTCATGGTAGGTATTCCCTAGTGATGAAAGCATCTATGCTTTCATACAAAATGAACCTTATAAGCCCAAGGAGATTATATCCATGGAAAATAACAAAATCCTGAAGGGATTCACTCCTCTAGAAAGTTTATTTTCATCAAGTAATGTAGGCAACAAAGAAACAAATAAAGAAGAGGAGTCAAAAAGCAAAGTGGGTGAAACCATTTCCTTGAACATTGGGACACCCGATTCCCCAAAGAATGTTAAGATAGGTGCCCAATGTACTGATAAATAAAAGTTGAAATTCACTGAGTTACTTCATGAATTTCAAGATGTTTTTGCTTGGTCTTACGAGGATCTTTGTGGTTTTGATCCTTCTCTTATAAAACATGTCATTCCTATCAAGGAAGGCATAAAACTAGTTAGGAAAAAACAAAGACCCATTAACCCTGCACTTGAAGCAACTATTAGGAAGGAGTTGGAAAAAATTTTGAAATTTGGGATAATTTTCCATGTTTAGTCTAAGTGGGTTTTCAATTTGGTTCTCGTTTGAAAAACAATTGGTCAGATCTGACTATGCGTTGACTTTCGTGCATTAAATAGAGCGAGTGTGAAAGACCATTTTCCTCTCCCTAATATGGAAATGGTTTTGCAACAAGTTGCAGGGTTACAAATGATGTCCTTACTTGATAGTTTTTCTAGTTATAAACAGATCAAGGTAAAAAGGATAGATAAATATAAAACCACTTTCATTACACGATGGGGCACATTTTCTTATGAACGCATGCATTTTGGATTATCTAATGTAGGTGTCACTTTCCAAAGATATATGCAGATAGCTTTTGACGATCTGATCAGAAAAATTATTCAGATTTATCTTGATGACTTGACCGTACATTTAAAGAACTGATTAGAGCATTTTGGTCATCTTAGAAAGCTTCTCATGCAATGCAGAAAATTAGTCGTTTCTTTAAATCCTTCTAAGTCTATTTTCGGCATTACCAAGGGAAAGTTACTTGGGCACATTATCTATGATTCAGGAATAAGCATAGATCCTGCAAGGATTACTGCTATTCTAAACCTGCCTGCCCCCACTTCTAAAAAGGAGGTTCAAGCCTTTATGGGAATTATCAACTTTGTTTGTAGGTTTGTTCTTGATTTTGTTGTAATGTTCAAACCAATTCCCAATCTTCTTAAGAAATATTGCTCCTTTTCTTGGACTGATGACGTTGAGATTGCTTCTATAAGGATTAAGAAGGCAATCATTTCTGCACCGGTTTTGGCAAAGCTAGATTTTGAGAAAGAGTTTATTATATATACTAATTCCATAGAGGAAGCAATCTCTATTATTCTCATACAATGTGATGACTAGAATAAATAAAAACCATTAACTTACATGAGTCAAATATTGTCAGATGATGAATTCAAATATTCTTATATTGAAAAACAAGATTTATCTCTTGTTAAAGCTATTGAGAAATTTCACCACTTTATCTTAGGTAAGCACACGCTGGTAAAAGTCCCTTTACCTACTATCAAGTTTTTCTCTCACAGACTTATCTTTCAGGGAAGCTTTCACATTGGCTTGCTAAGGTCCAGGAGCATGATTTAACCATCATGACTTCCAAAACCATTAAGGGACGTGACTTAGCCCTTCACTTGTATCAACATGTTGAATCAAGTGAAGAAATTGATGAGCAAGATAACCCTCTGTCAGCATTATTTTACATTGATAGTCAAATATTTCCTATAGTTGAACATCCATGGTACAAAAATCTGGTGTAGCACTTGAAAAATCAAAGATGTCCAAATAACTTAGATACTCATCAAAGGAGAAGGATTCATCTTGAATCTTCCAAATATGTTATTTTAGGAGACTTCTTGTTTAGGATATTTGTCGATGGTATATTACTTCGTTGTGTGAATAATGAGGAAGCACATAAATTGTTACAAGAAACCCATGGCTCTTTAGATTCTATCATTCATGTGGGTGACCACTTTTCTGCTAAAACTATTTATTTTAAAATCATCATAAAAGGGTATTATTGGACTTCATTTTTTTGAGATTCTTATAACTTTTCAGGATCTTGTGACAAGTGCCAGAAGTTTGTCGGGAAAGAATGTCTTTCTACCATGCCTTTAGAACCTGTCCTCCCTGACTTTTCTTTTTCAAAATGGGTTTTGGACTTTATCGGTCCTATTAATCCTCCATATTCAGCAGGGCAAGTTTTCATATTGATAGCCACAGATTATTTTATGAAATGGACTGAAGTTGTCCCACTTAAGAATTCGCAGGATGAGCAGGTTATTTCTTTCCTTGAAACTAATATTTTTTCCAAATTTGTCCTTCCTTTAGAAATTATTACAAACAATGGTCTCACTTTTATTTATGCTAAGCTGACTTGGTTTCTAGCTAAACTGGGAGCTAAACATTTTACCTCATCATCTTATTACCCTCGAGGAAATGGGCAATCTGAGTCTACTAACAAAAATCTTGTTAGAATTATCAAGAGGCTCATTGAAGATAATCCTCATCAGTGGCACACTCTCCTCACTTACGCCCTTTGGGAAGATCACACTACTACCAAGGTGAGCACAGGTTGCACCCCCTTTCAACTTGTTTATGGTCAAGAAGCCATTCTTACTACCGAGATGGAACTTTCTTCTCTACGGTTGATGCTACAGATTGAAGAATTGAATTCTTCTAATATCCCTCAAAGGATACATGCATTATTGGCTTTATAGGAACAAAGGACATTTTCCTTGGATAACATAAAGAAAAGACAACAAACTGTAAAGACATATTTCAATAAAAGTGCAAAATTTGTCATATTTAAGGTCAATGAGAAAGTCTTGATGTAGAATTCATCTCATGCTAATAGAGGAAGGCATTCAAAGTTTCGAAAGTTATGGTTGGTTCCTTTTAAAATCAATTTTGTCCTGGGCACAAATTCTTATATTCTAAAAGACTTGGAAGAGCGATTATTTTCTTATAGCACGAACGGTTCCAACTTGAAACACTATGTGGAACCATCTTGAAAGATAAAATGATGTATGGAATTACTTATGTATTATAGTTTTGTTTCATTGCTTTAATTTTGCTTTGCTAATTATTTCTTTCCGTTGTTTCATTTTGTTGTTTTGTTTCTTTTATTGACTTCTTTTCTTGTCAGAAATAAAATTTTGTATCAGTGTTTCCATAGCGATGTTATTACGTGAGTATTGTTAATCAATAACAATCAGTTTACATAGTTGTCATGATGTCCCTCCTTGAAGACATCATTGAAATTTCTATCTACTTCCATTATTGTTTTTAGATGGATAATTGGTTTTTCATCCCTTTTCTCTGCTTTCCTTTTCTTCCCTCTACCCCGAGATTCAAAAAGAGCACACCAAAAATTTTCTCCTTAAATAAAATAATGTTATACTATGATTAATCGAATGTTATGCATATAGGGATAAGACCCTCATACGTAACACTTTCCATGAGTTATTCCCAAAATCCCAAATCATTTTTGTCCCTTAAATCACTCACTTCCCCCTGTTGCATAATCATTCTAATGTATATTTCCTTGGTTTAATGTTTCACCTAGTCTATGAAACCAGACATGTTGAGTTCTTAATCTCTTGGAAATCAATTTCCCTGTGGAGTCGCCAGTTTGTTGATGCCTAAAAATGCAACGATGAATACTATGCTCACAATGCTCACAAATTATTGCTAATCTATATTAATTAATTATATTAATAATAAACTAGTAGGTGGGACCCCCTTGTAGACTAGTGGAGCTATGATGGATATGGTACACTTATATTTTGTTTTCTATTGTGATGGTACCAACATAGCCTTCTACAGTTTGATGTTTCAAATTATGGTTTAAAACGTTTTGGTGACATAAGCTGGTGGTTGATTATTGTATGTCACCGGATGGTTTTGACGATCATTCACAAATTATATTAATGTTTCCCTATGGATGAAAAGATCATTATCAGTTTTGTTTTGATATTGCGATTAAACATGGATTAATTGGTTTAATGATCTTGATAAGGAATGATATGGGATATTTTTCGAATTAAAAGACTATACACAAGCCCTAATGGTATGTGTAATTGTGACAAAAGAGAGGTTCAAAAAACCTTTGCTACCAGACTTATGCGCCTTGTTAAATGATATATGTTGATGCATATGGGTAAAATTATAGCACATTGTTATTTTCAAAAGAGTTTGACATTACTTAGGGTGGTGCACTATGCAAATAGATATGGAAATGAAATATGTGGTTGATTAATGCTTGGTGCTATGTTGAATTGGTTGGCTCATACGTTGAATTGAATGAGGTTGGAGAGGGAAGCCACCTGAATTTATTGCATGTCACTCAAACACCCCTCGATCCCATCACCCCAGTCATACTTGCATTTTGGTTTTGGGCTCTGGTGGTTGTTAATGCTCCACGTTTTTTGGTCGTGAAGGAGGCACACAGTCTAACTCTCTTCCTCGTGCAATATTTTCCACATATGGGTTCCTTATTCCTCCATCCATGATGGTTACTCTACCCTTTGAATCAATTTTTGTCTCAGAATTTCTTGAGGTCTACGTTTTTCTCAAGCTATTTGAACTTTGTATTGTTTTTATGTCTATGGGTTCTTTTGGTGAATATTCTGACTGTTGGAATTTGAAAAAGAGGAATGGATACACCTTGTTGTGTGTGATCTGTGCATGGGTTTATTGGATAAAATAACAGAGAGGCATGCTCAGTTAGCTTGGATTTTTGGGTTTGTTTCTCTGTGTAAATTGATTATTATTATTTTCCAAGCACTGAGCCTTACACATGAAGTATTACAACCAGTTTCTATATTTAAATATTATCACCCCTTTTTTTCGCCTCTGTGGTTGATATTGTTTCGATCCTCCGGTTGCAACATGAATTGTTTAAAGTTCTTTCCTTGTCTTGGCCAAATACTGAGTTGTTAGTTATCATGGCATTGCCCTCATTATCGTTGTTGCTTGGAAATCATTGCACAGCTAGGTTAAACATCACCCAGAAGTTTATGGAAGCATTATACATGCTTTGGATGGGCATTGGTTTGTGTTTGGGTATTCATTTTATAGTATTTTTTAAGAGTTCGCTTCTTCTCGTTCTCTGTTGAAGCTTGTTCACTGTCATTTTTAAACCCTCATAGTAGAGAGTATGGTTACTTGTTATATGTCTGTGGTAAATTTGATAAGGCACGATCTATCTGTGCTTTCAAATATTTAATCCTTTGATTAATCCATTTATTCTTACTCCCATTTGTTTTGTTTAAACCCTAAATACGATCTTGATATCATTTCAATCTAGTCACGGGTAAATAAGAACTATGTGTGCTTGTTCTAGTGGGCAGGAGTTGGTTTTGTTTATCAATTGAGAAGTTTTAAAAAAGGTCTGTACATGTTGATTTATGTGAAGTTTGGGCTCAAAAGTTGTATGTTATTTTTATTCAAATGATATTTGAATCAATCCTTATGTTGATTATTTTTAATGGAGCACTGTGTGTGAATGGATTGGGGCTTGATTATGAGTTTTAACGCCCAGTTTGGTTGTGTTGAATAGTGTGTAAATAATGGACAACTCGTGGTGGATCACTGTGCATATTCTTGTTGGTTTAAAAAATAAATAAGAATTGGTTATAAATGGTTGGAATCATTGTGCGTATTTCTATTTGGTTTTAAAAAGAAAGGATTTAGCATTGGAATATGAATGGTTGTGGATCAAAGGGTTATTATGGTTATCATATAAATGACCATGATGTTTGTTAGGGTTATTGTATAAAGTTTATCTAGGTGCAAAGACTGTTGTGATTCATTATTTTTGGGCATATGAATCATTGTTTGGAAGCCATCAAGCAATATGTAATGGAAATAACAGTTTAGATGGTGGTTTTGAAATGTGAATATTGTTGAATTGTGGAGGTCTGAACATAGATATGTTTGATTGATTTTTTATTTTTTTTATGTGAATAGTATCCATATCATGTCCTTTTCATTCTACCACTTTTCTCTCATTGTATCCCCCTCATAATCCCAATTTCATTTTGACATCCCTTTTCTGTAAAATAAATTAAAAAGTTCTATGAACAACGACAAAAGGAATAACACATCAA
>ML788285.1:341125-376116 GCA_009831015.1 Picea engelmannii | reverse complement strand
AGATAGATAGATAGATAGATAGATTGATTGATTTAATTACACACTTAAATTATTTAATTAATTGTTGAGAAATATTCATTCATTTATTCCCTCTCATTATACCACCTTTCACTCATTACACTCCCTTCATATGTCCCATGAACCCTATCACCCCCTGCTCACTTAGAAATTATTAAATGGTTTGTTATGGATGGATTTGCATGTATCTCATGTCAATTTCTGAGGAAAATATTGATTCATGCAAGAAGAATGCCATGTATGGTTTATTAAGGGCTTATTTACTCACGAACTGCTACTAAAATATTGTTTTCTTTAGTAGGGGCAGTCATGGATGAAATAACAGAGGTTGAGGAAACTGGAATGGAAGGCCTAGATTCTCCATTCATTTTGATGTTGATCCCCAGGAATTGAACTAGTTGTTCCATGCTGGGTTCTTTAACTGGATTGGGAAAGGAATATAACAACCTGGACTAGAGAGACCTCCCTTATAGCATTAGAACATCTCTGGTATTCATGTGCCTCCGCATGCATCCATGCAACCTGAAGTCCCTACAAATGATGGATGGCAAGATATTTTCAACCCAATTGTCTCTCACCATCGTGGTTGGCCCAATTTGTCATTACCTCCTCCACTTCTTGTAAATCCTAATGCTCAGATTGCCCCTATTCATTCACTTGTCCAATCTTCACATGCAAGAAAAAGGCTTAAAATCGATATTCCCCATGTGCAAGATAAAGGCAAAGTTGTTGTCTCCCCTTCCTCTCCTTAAAATGACTCCTCAAAATATTTTTCCTCTCATATTCATATGAAGGATGATTGTTCCTATGTTATTAGTGATATACATCCTCAAGGTTCAAATCAACCAAGGTCTACTTCTGGTAAATCAAAGGGGACAACAGTGATAAAAGAAAAATTGTCTCTCAGAGTGGCAAGTATGGCTTTTAATTTATGTGTTTTTATGATTGAGTTGATGAAAACATTCATCTGCAGAAAGTTTGGACAACAATCTCTTTTTGGATAATGTGGATTATGTGGATATTTATACATTTTTGGATGTGATTTAAATTATTTCTGATTTTTAAATATTCAATTTTTGAAAGTATCTAAGGGAGTTACAAGGGTCGCATGTGTTGAAATGATTATCCATTTGTGTTATATTTTATAATTTGAAAAAAAAAGGAAAAGACGGGAGTCACAAGGGGTCCCACCTACCTAGTTATTATTAATTAAAGACCCTTAACTATTATTATTATTATTATTATTTCTCCTAAACTAAATTAGTTAAGTAAAAATAACTTAACTAAAGAAAGTAGTTGAACTACTTCAACTTATTTGGAAAAAATAAAAGCTAAATGAGAAGGAGGAACAAGAGGAGAATAGAAGGAGAAAGAAAGACTAAGGTTTTCTCTTTTGATTTCATGAGATAGTTCAATTTTCATTCATTCTTGATTTTATCCAAAGCTTAAGTCTCTTTTTGACAACAGGGTCATATTATAGACAGCAAGGTTCAAAACTGAACCAAATCATTTAGATGCTTGTTTTAGAGGTGTTGATCCATCCTTGATAGTTTGTGTATACTTGTTTGTTTATGGATTAAGTTTCATAGCTGATAAATGATATTTTGCAGAGTCAAATTGGCAGCAGTCTGTGGCAATCTAATCTAGATTGTAAATTTCAGTTTTTACTTCTTATGAGAGTCCTTTTGTATGGTATTCATCAGGGATCTCTAAATTAGACTTTGGTCCATGCCCTCACAAGGTTTTGTAAAGAGAAAAAATCTTTTGATATCTTGGAATGAAATAAATAAGATTGATATTCTGTCTCATTTGTGTGTATTTATGACTTGGTCACTTTTTCTCTTCGATCTCCATATTTACATTCTGTAATTTGGATACATTTTAGATACCAAAATAAAATTTTATTTTATTTTTGCAACATTCTTTTCATTAATAAATCAACCTAAACCCTTGTAATTAATACTTGCGGATTGGGAAATTATTTTTGAGGCTATAAAGCATAGGGTGATATTGTTGTCTATCTTGTCCTAGCTAGGCAAGATTCGAAAATGATTGAGTAAGGTAGCTCATACCTTTTCCTCAACACCAGTTATGGACATTATGAGTTTTTAGTGGTGCCATTTGGACTAACCAATGCACCAACTATCTTTATGTGCTTAATGAATGGAATTTTCATAAATTATCTAGATGAGGTCGCCATTATGTTCTTGGATGACATACTTATTTATTCTAAGTCTGAGGAAGAGCATGAACATCACTTGAGGTTAGTGTTACAAGTGATGAGGGAACATTAGCTTTATGCCAAGCTTAGTGAGTGTTATTTTTACCAAGAACAAATCCATTATTAGGGTCATATTATTTCATAGTAATGTATAGCAGTAGATATAGAAAATATTGAAGCCATTAGAGGATGGCCAGCACCCAGGAATGTTCCAGAAATCAAATATTTTATGGGATTAGTAGGATACTACAGGAGGTTTATAGTGAGGTTCTCTAAGATTTCTCATCCCATAACGTTTTTACAAAAGAAGGGAATCAAGTTTGAATGGACAAAAGAGTGTGAAGAGAATTTTAATTTTTTGAAGGAATTACGTACTAGTGCACCTATTTTAAATATGTCAATGTTTCATCGAAAACTGCATAGGAGATCTAGATAAAGAAAGTAAAAACAAACCTTATCAAGAAAGGAAGAGAGATTCAATATGGAAAAATGAGAAAACATATTCACACTACTCCAATGAGTTGATGATTGATACATAGATGATGATCAATATGATCAATGAATGAGTGGAATACACTCATATATATGACACAACGTTCGATAATATAAGAATGCATGCATGCATAATAGCATAATAGTGATGATATAAAATTGAACTAGTCAGTTAACTCCCACTGAACTAGTGTACCGAAAATACAAATTTCTCCAACACCCTCCTTAAACATCACTATGGAGTAAAAAATGAGTCCCAACTACTAGGCGATATTAAGTACTCATGTACAATGCAACTAATGAACACTAAATAAAAATGAGGAAAGAGGGAAAATCACGTGGGAACAAAACCCCCCCTCAAAAGAAAATGCATCAAAAGAAGAAAATGGTAGCCTCTACGCAACTGTGTTCTTCACTGCAAGGTGATCCCGCAAAGTATGAAACTTCTTCTCACTGAAAGTCTTCGTGAAGATGTAGAAATATTTATGGATATGATGAAGTCCTTTGGAAATCTATCGGGCCTTGTACCACTTGATCATGTGGACCCATCTGCACCTGAAAATATTCTTTTTTGGTGGAAGTGGAACCAGATGCCAAGTCTAATTCTTTAGGAGTGAGTCATACTCCTTTTGCATGGCTTATTTCCATAATGGATTGCCCACAACCTCACTATAGAGTTGTGGATCAGAAGATTGAACCATATATAAATGCATGGGCATCGCAGGTTCAAAGATGAAGGTACATGAGAAGGCTCCTCGTGATGAGATTGAGTCCTCCTCAAATCCAATGGATTCCCTACAAGAACAGCTACTTCCTGAAGTGTGAATTGTTCCCTCTTGGGAATCTATTGAATCTTCGACATTGGATTCTTATCTAGATGTACTACCTGATTATTTCCATGTATAGAATCTGAGTGTATTAAATCATCTATGATGTCTATAATTGATGGAATCATAAGAGTATATGCATGTTGCACTAGAGGTGCATGCAAAGTACTCTCATTATATATAAGTAGAAAAGAGGAGTCATCCTTAGAAAACTTAGTGAATTTATACAAACTTGACTTGTGATACACCTTACCAATTGCAATGATGGAATTGTCATGCATGTCAAATACTGAAACTGAATCTGATGTAAATTCAACCTTTTTACCTTTCTAAGTGATCTGATAAAATGAAAGAAGATTCATAGAAAGATTTGGAACATGTAAAAAATTCTCAAACTTCCATTATGGAGTTCCACTTTCCCCTCTCTTGCTACTACTATTGGATTATCATCCCCCATGATAATAAGGGGTCTTAAGCATGGACTCAAAAAAGAGAAAACTTCCTCTTTCGCTTCCATATGATGGGATGCACCAGAATATATAATCCATGAATCATATGAGGAATTAATTGCAACAATAGCATAATCATTACCTTTCTTAGGAGCATGATCTTCTCCCTTCTGCGTCTTGACTCCCTCTGGAATGAATTTTCCAAGGTTGTTTTGCTGAAGTGTTTGTGCCATAAGATCAATATGTTTCTTCATGCATGTGGATTCTTCATGATTTTGTTTATTGCATTAAGTATGCCACTTTCCCTTATTCTTCTTATTATTCTTGCAATCTGAAGAGTCTTAGGAACCTAAAGAATCGTTAAAGGGTTTGGAATATCCCTCCTTTTTGTTATGTTTCTCCTTTATGTTTTGTTTGAATTATCCTTTTCCATCATGCATGGTGAGTGCATGTGATTTTGGATCCTTGATTAGGCCCATCTAAATGAGATTTCCCTTCTCATGTGTGAGAGAATCAATGAATTGATCCATGGTAGGAATATTCCAATTTGTTCCCATGAGATACCTGCCTAAATGGAAAGTGGAAACATAGACAACATATTATGGTCCTAGATTAGCCAAGATTGTTAGAATAAGTTGGTCCACTTGTTTAGAATTATCAATACCATAATATGATAAACTCAATATCAAATATTTAAACTTAGTAAATAAATCATGTATATTATTAAAACTTTTAGGATCCAAAGTATTCAACTCTACCTCAAGCATATGACCTCTCATCTGATCTTGTCTTCCAAAAACAAATTCCAAGGTGGTCCAGATCTCGTTTGGATTCTTGCATGAGGAAACATGAAACCATAGATTAGTTGAAATCAATTAAATAAGAATTCTTGTAGATTCATCCTTTTTGTTCACCCATATCATCTTCTCAATCGTTGATGTAGGTTTTGTTTATGTCCCCGTCATCAAGTTGTACAGTCCTTTCCTTCTGACTTGGAATTCTTCCTTGGACTTTCAATCAAAATAATTGTATGGTGTGAGGATTACCACTAAGTTTTACTCTATAATAGGTTTCTTATCCATCTCTCCCACTGTTTCTAAGAACCTCTAAAAATTTACTCTCAATCTGTAAGTGAAAAACTAAGAAATCACTACAAAAAGGGCACTTTAAGTGAAAAAATCCTATCAGTTTTAGGAGAAGATATTCTTACTTACTTTCTACAAAAACAATGAGGAATATTTCCAAAGGGTTGAAAATCCACTTGTGGAATGGGTTGATTTACTTCTCACAAGATTTTTTTCCTCAAAAAGTTAATATTTTGGGAGAAATCACTACCAAAATGTAAGGCCACGGTTTTTCTCACCAAAATTCCAATTTTTCTTATTCTTTGGCTTGTCTGTCTTGATCCAAGCAATTTAGCTCTAGTACCATGTCATTTTTTCATAGAAACTTGCATAAGAGATCTATATAAATAAATTATAAACAAAGTTTATCAAGAAAGGAAGAGAGATTCAATATGGAAGAATGAGAAAATGTATTCACACTACTCCAATAAGTTGATGATTGATACATAGATGATGATTAATATGATCAATGAATGAGTGGAATACACTGATATATAAGAAATAAAATTAGATAATAGAAGAATGTAGGCATGCATAGTAACATAATACTGATGATCTAAAATAGAAAGTCTGAAATAGAACTAGTCATTTAACTCCCACTAAACTAGTGTGTCGAAAACATAAATTTCTCCAACACCCCTCTAAAAATCACTATGGAATAAAAACGAGTCCTAGCTACTGGGTCATATTAGGTACTCATGTACAATGAAACTAATGAACACTGAATAAAAATGAGGAAAGAGGGGAAACCACATGGGAACAAAACCCCCACTCAAAAGACAATGCATCAAAAGAAGAAAATGGCAGTTGCTACGTAACTGTGTTCTTCACTGCAAGACGATCCCACAAAATCTGAAACTTCTTCTCACTGAAAGTCTTCGTGAATATGTAGAAATATTTATGGATCTGATGAAGTTCTTTGGTAGCCTGTCGAGCCTTCTACCTCTTAATCTTATGGACCCATCTGCACCTGAAAATATTCCTTTCTGGTGGAAGTGGAACTAGATGCCAAGTTTGATTATTTAGGAGTGAGTCATACTCTTTTTTCATGGATGTTTTCCATAATGGATTTCCCATAGCCTCATTGTAGATTTTTGGATCAGAATATTGAACCATATAGAAATGCATGGGCATCACAAGTTCAGAAGATGAAGGTACATGAGAAGGCTCCTCATGATGAGATTGAGTCCTCCTCAAATACAATGGATTCCCTGCAAGAACACATGATTCCTGAAGTGTGAACTATTCCCTCTTGGGATTCTACTGAAGCTTCGACACTGGCTTCTTATTTGGATATACTACCTAGTTATTTCCATGTACATAATCCAAGAGTATTGATTCCTCTTTGATGTCTGTAATTGATGGAATCATAAGAGTATATGCATATTACATTGGAGGTGCATGCAAAGTACTCTCCTTATGTGTAAGTAGAAAAGAGAAGTCACCGTCAGAAAATTTAGTGAATTTATACAACCTTGACTTGTGATCCACCTCACCAATTACAATGATGGAATTGCCATGCATGTCAAATACTGAAACTGAATCTGATGTAAATTCAACCTTTTTACCTTTCTGAATGATATGACAAACTAATATCATATTCATAGAAATATTTAGAACATGTAAAACATTCTCAAAACATCCATTATGGAGTTCCACTCTCCCCTCTCTTGCTACTGCTACTGGTGTATCATCCCCCATGAGAATAGGGTGTATTGAGCATGGACTCAAAGAAGAGAAAAATTCCTCTTTCCCTTCCATATGATGGGATGCATTGGAATATATAATCCATGAATCATATGAGGAATTAATTGCAGCAAGAGCATGATCATTACCTTTCTGAGCAGGATCTTCTTCCTTCTCCTTCTTGACTCCCCTGGAATAAAGTTTCCAAGGTTGTTGTGATGAAGTGCCTATTCCATAAGATTGATATGTTTCTTCGTGCATGTGGATTCCCAATGATTCATTTTATTTCATTAAGTGCATTGTTTTCCCTTCTTCTTCTTCGTGGAATATGAAGAGTCTTTGGAACCTGAAGAATCATTAAAGGGTTTGGAATATCCCTCCTCCTCATTTTGTTTCTCCTTTCTATTTTTTTGAATGATCATTTTCCATCATGCATGGTGATTGCATGTGCTTTGGGATCCTTGATTAGGCCCATTTGAATGATTTTTTCCTACTCATGTGTGAGAGAATAAATGAATTGATCCATGGTAGGCATCTTCCAATTTGTTCCCATGAGATACCCACCTGAATGGAAAGTGGAAACATAGACAACATATTATGGTCCTAGCTTGGCGAAGATTGTTAGAATAAATTGGTACAACTGTTTAGAATTATTGATCCAGGTGGATATCAGTGGCCACCCACCTTTTCCAACTGGCTCATAGCAGTTTTTTGACAATTTTGGCAATTTACTATTTTTAGCAGTTTTAACTTCTGGGGCCATTTTGAGGGCCTAAATGAAGGTTTTTCTGGATAGATCTTCTCAATGATAAATGAAGGCATGATTGAGACCCAAAAATGAATATACTCAATGATAAATTTTCAATGGGCTATCATACGCCTAAAATGGATATCATATGCAAAAGTTACGACCCAGAGAAGTTGATGTACTAACTTACCCAAACGGGGCCCACATGACTTTTGACGCTTCATCTCCTAGGGTTAGGTTTTTGGATATCTAGGGTTTTGGAATTCCTGTTTATTGTAAAAAGGACTTCAAAGACTCATTGTAATCATCTTCCTGTGAATGAGTGCAGTCGTCACATCTCTTCTCAGAGATAAGCCACCACCATTCAACAAGCTTGTCTCCGCTGTATTTTAAAGTTTCAGCGTATTTCCTTATTGAATAGAAAACTAGTTTTACTGTATCTCTATTATTTTTTGTTAAGCACCTGTTAATAATATCTATTCATTCCGTTCTCTCATAAAATCTATATCAATGGTATCAGAGCAGCCTTCTCCTTGTCTTCTTAATGCATGTCCCCAACGAGGTCAGAGTACAAAGAGTTGGGTCTCAATCTTGTTTCTCTTGAGGAAAAAATATCTCTCACACCCAAGCAACCTCTCATGGCAGGAGAAAAGAAAGATGATGGGACAGGAGATCATTTCAAATTGTTTATTGAGGAATCCCTCACACAACAAAGGAACGAGATGATGGATAACTTCGCGCAAATCCTTCAGCGGCTACCAACAGGTGACACATCTTCTTCGAGTGGAGGCGCCACCTCCTTCAAGGTACAAATAAACTTCGATATTCCTATATTTGAAGGTCAGATAGACACATATGTTGTAGACAAGTGGTTGAATCTAATAGAAGGGTGTTTTTATGTCCATAACTTTTCAAATAGAGAAAAGATTACTTTTGCGCTTCTCAAAGTCGTTCCCCATGTCAAAGATTGGTGGGAAAATTTTTGTGAGCAAAAGGAAATAGAGGAACCCTCATTATTTGCAGTCATGGCCACCTGGGATTCCTTCATGGATGTTATTAAGGAACACTACTACCATGCCAAAAGTTATGATGACTTGTATACCAAATGGACTACACTACGGCAAGAAAGAGACCAAGCAGTGCCAGATTTCATGAATATCTTTCATACCTTGCGCACCAAGTTGGGTATCAAATATTCGAAGTGACATCTGGTGCTCAAGTATCACAACACTCTGCATATATACATATAAAACAAAATGGAATTTTTGGACATCTCATCCTTGGGTATGGCCTACCGATATGTCATCAAAATCGAGCAGAATCTCAAACAAAAGACGCAGAAATTTGGGCCTGGGAAGCCCTCACAACAAAATCCAGGAAAGGGCGGCCCCAACCCACAGAACAAAGGACAGAGAAAAGATGGACAGTATCAGGACAACCATTCCAAACCGCAAGAAAAGAAGGACATTGGAAAGACAAAGAAAGATACTGGGAAGTGGTGCGACTTCCATAAGAGCCCTTGGCATAACACTGTTGATTGTTGCTCAAAGCAGTCACTGGTGGCCGAAGTGAAAGCCTCTAAATCATATGTGGGTTCAAAATCTGAGACAGAACCAAAAAGGGGAAGATGGATCATTGACATGGAACCCAGTGCCACCGTTGCTACCACCAAGCTCCAGCCTAGTGAACTAGATGAGACAAAAGAAGGAGAACACCTCTTCCATTCACAGATGTGGGTAAAAGGCACCCCGGTGCACTTCATCATGGATAGCGGTAGCCAAAAGAAACTCATATCAGTAGAGGTCGTCAAGCAACTGGACATAGCAACAACACTGAACCCACAACCCTACACCATTGGATGGCTCCACTAAGGAATCGATCTCTGCATTAGCCAACCGTGTCGACTGTCATACAGAATCAACCCCTTTAAAGATGAGTTACTGTGTGATGCTTTTCCTCTCGAAGTTTGTGATGTTCTTTTGGGCCAACCTTATTTATGGAAAATTCATCTTGTATATGATTCTAGGCCTCATAGTGTTATTATTACTTTGAATAGGAAATTGTACAGGATACCCGAGGCAGTCCCACCTAGTGCTATTTCCTTGATCTTTGCTAAGAAATGCAGGAAGTTCATCACTCAGACAGGGAAATTTGTCTTCTTCATGATTCACTCTAAGAATAAGAGAAAGACCACAACCACATCCAAGGTCTCTGTGGCCGACCTCTCCACACAGCAGAAGAAAGTAGATAAGGTCATGGAAGAATACTCAGATATATTATCCTCACCTACCAGGGTACCTCTGCACTGCCAGGTCAAGCACCGCATCAATCTGACCCCTAGCGCATTGCTGCCCAATGGGCCATTTTATCATCGCTCTTTGTTAGAGAATGAGGATATCAAGTGACAGATCCAAGAACTTCTCCATAAGGGGCACATATGTCCCATATCATCACCTTGTGGGAGCCCAATCATGTTGGTACAGAAGAAAGATGGAACCTGGTGAATCTGCATTGAATGCCAGGCTCTGAATAAAATCACAGTCAGAAATAGGAACTTGATTCCCCGAATCGATGACCTCCTTGATCAACTCACGGGGGATAAATACTTCAGTAAGATTGATCTAAAGTCTGGCTACCACCAGGTCCTAATAGAACAGACATATGTATGGAAAAACACCTTCAAGTCAAAGGAAGGCCTTTTTGAATGGTTAGTCATGCCCTTTGGTTTGACAAATGCTCCAACCACTTTCATGAGGATGATGGACAATATCCTGCAACAATTCACCAATAATTTTGTAGTGGTGTATCTAGATGACATTCTCATTTACAAAAAGACTTGGGCTGAACACTTGCAGCATATTTAGCAGGTTTTGCACACACTGCGACAGCACAAGCTATATGCCAACTTTGAAAAATGATTCTTCGGCATGGACAGGGTCCATTACCTGGGCTACATAATTAATCAGCATGGTGTACATGTGGATCCAACCAAGATCCAAGTCATCTGTGACTGGACAGCCCCAACCACACTCACTGAGCTTCGGAGCTTCTTGGGCCTTGCCAATTTCTACCACAAGTTTGTGTTGGGATTCTCCCATATTGCATGGGCCCTTAAGCCAAATAACTAGGGGTGTTGGTAAGGAAAAATTTGCATGGGGATGGTCCCAAAAAAAATCATTTGATGATTTGAAGCAGGCCTTGTGCTCAGCCCCGGTACTTTCACTACCAGACCTGCAACAACCCTTTAAGATTGAGACAGATGCTTCAAACTATGCAGTGGGCATCGTTCTCACTCAGCATGGCCACCCCGTGGCCTATCATAGTGAGACACTATCATATGTTTTCTATTAGTACACTACTTATGACAAAGAAATGTATTCCATTGTGCAAGCCTACCACCAGTGGAGACATTACATTCTTTGGAAGGAGACAGTCATCCACACTAATAATAAGCCACTGCATTTCATGAAAACACAAGGAAAATTGCAAAATGATCACCATCAAAAGTGGTCCAAATACTTGCAGTAATTCCACCTCAACATAAAGTATAAAATAGGAAGCACCAATCACATCGTTGATTGCCTCAGCAGACCGCCAATCGCAACACTCACCGCGGTGCTATACTCTTGCGTCCATGAGACCTCTAGATGGCCCTAACTCTATAAGACAGACCTGGACTTCGCCACCACATACCAAATGTTGGGTGCAAATGCAGTTGTCAATAATTTCCATCTTCAGGATGGGTTGTTGTGTCGTCTAGGCCATATCTGTGTTCCATCAAGTGAGTGAGAGAATATGATCTAGGAATCCCACTACAATCGGGTGGAAGGACACTTCGGCATAGAAAATACAGTGGTGATGCTACAGAAACATTTCTACTGGCCGAAACTTTGACAACAGGTCAGCAAGTATATCAGATCCTACACTGCATATGTTATTGCCAAACCAAAAACTAAGAAATAGGTCCTGTACACCCCTCTTCCTACTCTTGAAAAGCCATGGGAATCCATCTCAATGGACAACAGGTCAGGCCTCCTGTCCACCAAGTGGGGAAATGACTATGTTTTTGTGGTTGTTGATCACTTTTGTAAGATGGCGATTATGGTTGCCTGCAGGAAGAACATCACAGCAGAGGCCACTGCCAAGCTCTTCTTTGAATGAGTCTAGGTACATTTTGGAATCCCACAAACCATTGTCTTAGATCGGGATAGTCGATTTCTCAGCACATTCTGGTCAACCCTCTGGTCACTACTAAACACAAAGTTCATGAAATCCACGACCTTCCACCCCTAGACAAATGGCCAAATCGAGGTCGTCAATCGAATGATTGTGCATATCCTTCGCATGTATAATTCAAAGCACCCTCACACATGGTATGAGCTCCTTCCCTATGTCCAACATAGCTACAACCGAGCCCTGCATAACTCAACTGGACACATCCCCTTTCAGGTGAGGTTGGTATTCCAACCATTGGGTCCCATACATGTTTCACTTCCCCTTGCAGTCACCTCGACCAACTCATATCCTACTCCAACTGAAGCTGACAAAGCCACACGGTTCATTGAGCAGATCCAGCACATCCACCAACAGTTTTATGATATCCTACAGAAGTCCAATGACAAGTACAAGTAGCGCCATGATCAACATCGAGTGCCACATAAGTTTCAAGTGGGCGACAAAGTTTGGTTGCACTTGTAGAAAGAACACCTTACAGGACCCCATCGGAAGCTTCTCCCACTCTGTTATGGGTCGTACACCATCACCAAGGCTGTGGGGGATAATTCTTTTGAGCTCAACATTCCTCCTTTCCTTGACCTACACCCAATGTTCAACGTGGATCTCCTTCGCCCTTATTTCCCACCATTATTGGACACCTTAGACATAGAAGAGAAGTTGAAACCAATAGAGCTCAACCCTGAATGCATACAACAGGAATCCTGCAATAAAATTGTGGACACATGGATCAAGGGAAGTCGACAGCAAAGGATCCATCTTTATCGAGTCGTCAAAGTAGAGCAGCTCCTGCACCAAGGCAACTGGCTCACCCGAGGCCAAATTCAGCAGAAATTTCCTCATATGATGGGAGAAATCAAAGCAATGGATACCATTTCTTCCTAAGGATGGAGGATTGATCCAGGTGGATAATGGTGGCCACCGACCTTTTCCAACTGGCTCAAAATAGTTTTTTGACAATTTTGGCAATTTACTATTTTTAGCAAGTTTAACTTCCAGGGCCATTTTGAGGGCCTAAATGAAGGTTTTCGGGATCGAGCTTATAAAAGATAGATGAAGGCATGATTGAGCCCCAAAAATGAATCTCCTTGATTATACCTTTCTAATGGGCTATCATATGCCTAAAACAAAGATCGTATGCAAAAGTTACAACCCTGGGAAGTTGATGTACTAACTTACCCAAACAGGGCCCACATGACTTTTGGTGCTTCATCTCCTAGGGTTAGGTTTTTGGATGTCTAGGGTTTTTGGCATTCCTGTTTATTGTAAAAATGCCTTCAGAGCCTCATTGTAATCATCTTCTTGTGAATGATCACAACCATCACATCTCTTCTCAGAGATAAGTTGTCACCATTCCAACAAGCTTGTTTCCGCTGAATTTTACATTTTCAACTTATTTCCCTATTGAATAGAAAACTAGTTTTATTGTACCTCTGTTATTTTGTGTTAAGCACCTATTAATAATCTGCAGTCATTTTGTTATGCTCATAAAATCTAGATCAATTATCAATATCACAAGATGTTAAGCTCAATATCAAAGATTTAAACTTAGTAAAGAAATCTTGTATATTATCAAAACTTTTAGGATCCAAAGTATTCAACTCTACCTCAAGCATATGACCTATCATCTAATCATGTTTTCCAAACAAACTTTCCAAGGTGGTCTAGATCTCATTTGGATTCTAGCATGCACAAAAATGAAACCACAGATCAATTTAAATCAATTCAAGAAGAATTCTTGTGGCTTCATCTTTTCGATTCACCCATCTCATCTTCTCAATTGTTGATGTAGGTTTTGTTTTTGTCCCAATATTCAAGTTCTACATCCCTTTCCTTCTGAGTTGGAATTATGCCTTAGACCTCCAATAAAAATAATTGTATGGTATGAATATTACCACCAAGTTTGACTTTATAATAGGTTCTCTATCCATATCTCCCATTGTTTCTGAGGACCCCTAAAAATATACTCTCAATCTGCAAGTGAAAAACTAAAAAATCATTGCAAAAAGGGAACTTTAAGTGAAAAATCTGTATCAGTTTCAGAAGAAGATCTTCTATGGAGTAAAAAATGAGTCCCAAATACTAGGCCATATTAGGTACTCATGTAAAATGCAACTAATTAACACTAAATAAAAATGAGGAAAGAGGGAAAACCACGTGGAAACAAAACCCCCCCTCAAAAGATAATGCATCAAAAGAAGAAAATGGCAGCTTCTACGCAATTGTGTTCTTCACTGCAAGAAGATCCCACAAAGTCTGAAACTCATGCTCACTAAAAGTCTTTGTGAAGATGTAGAAATATTTATGTATTTGATGAAGTCTTTTGGAAACCTGTCGGGCCTTGTACCTCTTGATCTTGTTGACCCATCTACACCTAAAAATATTCCTTTCCGGTGGAAGTGGAAATAAATGCCAAGTCTAATTCTTTAGGAGTGAGTCATACTCCTTTTGCATGGATGCTTTCCACAATGGATTTCCCATATTCTCACTGTAGAGTTTTAGATCGGAATATTGAACCATATAGAAATGAATGGGCATCGCAGGTTTAAAAGATGAAGGTACATGATAAGGCTCCTCATGATGAGATTGAGTCCTCCTTGAATCCAATGGATTCCCTACAAAAACACATGCTTCTTGAAGTGTGAATTGTTCCCTCTTGGGCATCTGTTGAAGCTTCGACACTGGCTGGATTCTTATCTAGTTGTACTACCTTCTTATTTCCATGTATAGAATCCGAGTATATTGAATCATCTTTGATGTCCATAACTAATGGAAGCATAAGAGTATATGCATGTTGCACCACGGGAGGTGCATGAAAAGTACTATCCTTATGTGTTAGTAGAAAAGAGGAGTCATCATCAGAAAACTTAGTGAATTTATAAAACCTTGACTTGTGATCCACCTCACCAATTGCAATGATGGAATTGTCATGCATGTCAAAATAATGAAACTGAATCTGATGTAAATTCAACCATTTTACCTTTCTGAGTGATCTCATAAAATGAGAGAAGATTCATATAAATCTTTGGAACATGTAAAACATTCTCAAAAATTCCATTATGGAATTCCACTCTCCCCTCTCTTGCTACTTCTACTGGAGTATCATCCCCCATGAGAATAGGGGGTCTTGAGCATGGAATCAAAGATGAGGAAAATTCCTCTTTCATTTCCATATGATGGGATGCACTAGAATCTATAATCCATTAATCATATGAGGAATTAATTAAAACAAGAGTATGACGATTACCTTTCTTAGGAGCAGGATCTTCTTCTTTCTTCTTCTTGACTCCCTCTGGAATGAAGTTTCCAAGGTTCTTGTGATGAAGTGCCCCTTCCATAGGATCAATTTTCTTCTTCATGTATGTGAATTATTCATCATTCATTTTATGGCAGTAAGTGAATTGTTTCCCATTCTTCATCTTCTTGGAATATGAAGAGTCTTTGGAACCTGAAGAATTGTTAAAGGGTTTTGAATATCCCTCCTTCTCGTTATGTTTCTCCTTTCTATTATGTTTGGATGATCCTTTTCCATCATGCATGGTGATTGCATGTGCTTTGGGATCCTTGATCACACCCATCTGAATGAGTTTTCCTTGCTCATGTGTGAGAGAATCAATGAATTGATCCATGGTAGGCATCTTCCAATTTGTTCCCCTGAGATACCTGCCTGAATGGAAAGTGGAAACATAAAGAGCATATTATGGTCCTAGATTGGTCAATATTTTTAGAATAATTTGGTCCACTTTTTTAGACTTATCAATACCACAAGAAGCTAAGCTCAATATCAAATATTTAAACTTAGTAAAGAAATCATGTATATTATCAAAGCTTTTAGGATACAAAGTATTCAACTCTACCTCAAGCATATGACCTCTCATCTAATCATGCTTTCCAAACAAACCTTCCAAGGTGGTCTAGATCTTGTTTGGACTCTTTCATGTGGAAACATGAAATCATAGATCAATTGAAATCAATTCAAGAAGAAGTATTGTGGCTTCATTATTTCGGTTCACCCATGTCATCTTCTCAATTGTTGATGTAGGTTTTGTTTTTGTCTCGATCGTCAAGTTGTACAGTCATTTCCTTCTCGGTTGGAATTTTTCCTTGGATTTCCAATAAAAATAATTGTATGGTGTGAGTATTACCACCAAGTTTGACTGTATAATAGGTGTCATATCCATCTCTCCCACTATTTATGAGAACCCCTAAAAATATATTCTCAATGTACAAGTGAAAAACTAAGAAATCATTGCAGAAAGGGCACTTTAAGTGAAAAATCTATATCAGTTTTAGTAGACTATCTTCTGACTTACTTTCTAAGCAAACTATGAGGAATCTCGCCAAACAGTTGAAAACCCACTTGCAAAATGGGTTGATTTACTTCTCACTTGAGCGATTTCCTAAAAAATTTAATATTTTGGGATAAATCACTGTTGAAAGGTATGACCACAAATTTTCTCGTAGAAACTCTGATTTTCCTTATTATTTGTCTTGTCTGTCTTGCTCCAAGAAGTGTAGCTCTGATACCATGTCAATGTATCATTGAAGAAAGAGAAGAATGAGAAGATATATTCACACCTCCAATGAGTTGATGATTGATACATAGATGATGATAAATATGATCAATGAATGAGTGGAATACATGCATATATAGGACATAAAATTCCATAATAGTAGAATGCATGCATGCATAATAGCATAATAGCGATGATATAAAATATAAATTCTAAATTAAAACTAGTCAGTTAACTCCCACTGAACTAGTGTGTTGAAAATAGAAATTTATCCAACACTCCTCTGAACATCACTATGGAATAAAAAATGAGTCTCAACTACTAGGCCATATTAGGTAGTCATGTATAGTGAAACTAATGAACACTCAATAAAACTCAGGAAAGAGGGAAAACCATGTGGGAACAAAACCCCCCCTCAAAAGACAATGCATCAAAAGAATAAAATGGAAACTCCTACGCAATTGTGTTCTTCACTGCAAGACGATCCCGCAAAGTTTGAAACTTATTCTCACTTAAAGTCTTCCTGAAGATGTAGAAATATTTATGGACTTGATGAAGTCCTTTGGAAACCTGTCAAGACTTGTACCTCTTGATATTGTGGACCCATATACACTAGAAAATATTCCTTTCTGGTGGAAGTGGAACCAGATGCCAAGTCTGATTCTTTAAGAGTGAGTCATACTCCTTTTGCATGGTTGCTTTCCATTATGGATTGCCCATAGCCTCACTGTAGAGATATGAATCAGAATATTGAGCCATATATAAATGCATGGGCATTACAGGTTCAGAAGATGAAGGTACATGAGAAGGCTCCTCATGATGAGATTGAGTCATCCTGGAATCTAATCGATTCCCTGCAAGAACACTTGTTGCATGAAGTGTGAAGTGTTCCCTCTTGGGAATTTTTTGAAGCTTCGACATCGGCTTCTTATCTGACTGTACTGCCTGCTTATTTCTATGTACAAGATCTGAGTGTATTGATTCATCTCCGATATCTGTAACTGATGGAAGCATAAGAGTATATGCATGTTGCACTGGAGGTGCATGCAAAGTACTCTCCTTATGTGTAAGTAGAAAAGAGGAGTCATCGTCAGAAAACTTAGTGAATTTATACAACCTTGACTTGTGATCCACCTCACCAATTGAAATGACAAAAATTTTATGCATGTCAAATACTGAAATTGAATCTGATGTAAATTCAACCTTTTTACGTTTCTGAGTGATCTAATAAACTGAGAGAAGATTCATAGAAATATTTGGAACATGTAAAACATTCTCAAAACTACCATTATGGAGTTCCACTCTCCCCTCTCTTTCTACTACTACCGGAGTATCATCCCCCATGAGAATATGGGGTCTTGAGCATGGACTCAAAGAAGAGAAAACTTCATCTTTCATTGCCATATGATGGGATGCACCGGAATCTATAATCCATGAATCAGATGAGGAATTAATTATCATGGATAGTTGGTATGGATTGTTGGTTTTCATTGATGTTAAAAATTAGAGAGTGATATTGTAGATTGATGTCAACCCTTAGTGATTGATTTCAACCCTTGAAGAAAGTATGGTAGCGAATTCTAGTAGCACAAAGGTTTGGGTAATGGACCCAAGTTTGTTTGATGTATAATGGTATGATTTTTAATATATGTGAAGGTAATACTATTCTATATGGGTATTACATGTCATTTTGTTTCCAGTGGTATGTGGAACTTCACATAACTCCTCATGGTTAGAGATTTATGGTCGTGTGAAGTTGGAGAACCTAGGTTTGGGTAATGGACCCAACTTTGTTTGATGGATAACGGTTTCAATTTTTATATATTTGTGGGAAATACTATTCTATATGGATAGTACATGTCATTCCATTTCTAGTGGTATGTGTAACATCACATAACTCCTCACGGTTAGAGAGTTATGGCCATGTGAAGTTGGAGAACCCTCATGAATCATCTAGAAACCCAAAAAGATCAAAGTAGTCAAAGTGGTTTAAGAGATTTTTAGAAGGAAAATAATAAATTGAAGTGATAAGTATACTATAATTCAAAGTGAATAAAAAATAAATTATTTAAATAATAAATTTAATGGAGAAATTACTAATTTGGCAAGTGGTTAGAAGTGGGTCAGCCCTAAAATAAGGAAAGTGGTTTAAGATGGTTAGAAGGTAACCCCTTGAGGTAAAGTGAAGTGATGAGTGTAATATAAGTCAAAGTGGATACAAAATAAATTATTTAAATAATAAATTTAATGGATAAATTACTAATTGGACAAGTGATTATAAGTTGGTTAACCCTAAAATAAGGAAAGTGAGTTAAGATGGTTAAAAGGTAATCCCTTGAGGAAGCTACATGAAAGTATAAATAAGAGGCAAGGCTCTCTCATTTCAAATCACACTTGAGCATATTGAATATATACAGGTGACTGAGGTAACCAAAGGATATGTAAGCTGAATTTTAGAGAGAAGGTGAAGTAAAGAAGGACAAAATTCAAGGGAGGATAAATTCTTTTGATGATGCTTTCTAAGGTATGTTATTTACAGGTCATCTCACCATTTTCGCAATAATTTTTTTTTTATAGAATGATTCAAACCTTGAAATTGATGGGCCATTGAGAAAACATATCCAAGTAGCTGTGGTATGAATTTTAGCTTGTGGGTCATTGTAGTTTTGGAGTTACACTCCGTGGAAAATAGGGTTTGTGGCTAGTCCTGAAACTAGTCTAAAGCAGGTGTTTTGGGTAAAAACGTCATAAATTATTCATAACAGATCAAAATTAAGTAAGAACACAAGTGTTGGTTAGAGTACGGTCTCTAGTATTCTGTATAAAATTTTCATATCCATACAACAAATATTTCGTGTGGGGCGCACTCTACAAGTTTGCTCTCTAGAATAAGTCAGAATTCAACAAGGTATGCCATTTTTTCTATAAATCCTTTTATGAGAGGTTCCAAGTACTGACACCTATATGAATTGCATAAAACACACTGAAGAACATTGTGTACTATTTTTAGATCTTTATTCATTACATGTACATAGTTATGATTGTTTCAAGTTAGGGTTGTTGACTAATACAAACTAGTCATGTGAGACTAAAGTAAAGTTTGATGAAAATGCTAGTCTCTTGTTGTTAAAGTTAAGGAAGGTTTGCAGGTATGTGATCATATACACCAGGTCTATTATAGAGTTACAAATCATATTTGGATGATGAAATCGATGAGGGTTTTTGGTTGAGGTACATGTTGGGTACATGGTTGAGACAAATAGTTGATGAGTTGGCACATACATGAGGTGTATAGTTGATGATATTGGTACATATTGATGAGTCATAGTTGATGAGTAGTTGATACATGATTGGTACATACTTGGTACATGGTTGGAGGCACTTGTTAGTAGTATTGTTGACACATGGTTTATGGATGATGAAGCATACTTGTATTGGTATATTATTAGAAGCATGTATTAATCTTGGTGATGATTATGAGTTTTTGTGTTATGCTTGGTTTATGCACATATTTGAGAGTTGTATTGGTGATTGATCTTGGTGATTAGATCTAATTTGGTTGATAATATTGATGAGACGGGTTGTTGTGATAGGTTGTTTGGACAGGTTGTTGTGACATGCTATTTGTCCAGGTTTGGTGCATGGTTGATGCACTTGTTCATGGTACAGGTTGAAGTACATGTTGGTACATGGTTGATGCACTTGTTTATGGTACAGGTTGATTACAAGTTGTTTGGTACAGGTTGGTGCATGGCTGATGCACTCGTTTATAGTACAAGTTCATTACAGGTTGAGGTACAGGTTGATGCATGGTTCAGGTTATTGCTGCAAGTTGATTGGTACAGGTTTACAACAGTATATCTCACAGTGATAGTGTGATAGTGTGATAGTGGTTCCATAATTCTACTTCTACGTTAGGGCGGTTGGACGGGGCAAGGACAGGTGGTTGCATCCACCTCACGGTTGTAGTCGAAGAACATAGGGGGTTGTAGCCTCCTTTTGGTTTTAGCCAGAGAATTGGGGAGTTGGAGCTTCCTTGAGGTTGTAGCCTGAGAAACTACGGGGCTGGAGCCTCCTTCCAGTTGTAGCTAGAAAACAAAGGAATTTGGTTCTTTCAATGAATGTAATTCTTCAAGACATATAAGAAAAATAATTATGTGGTTTTCTCTCTCTTTGCGTTTCCACGTAAAAACACTGGTGTACTGTGTATGTGTATGATTGTTCATGTGTTCATTGTTTATTTACTCAGAAAATATTGGATGATAATTCTACATTGATATAAAACTTGCATTATATGGTTAAAAAGGATTAGATTGCTCTATTATTGATTCACCCCCCCTCTCAGTAATCCAACAATTGGTATTAGAGTCAGTTCCTTCAGGAAACAGTTTAACCACTAGAAGGAGATCATGGATTATTCTGAGAATGGAGTACCAATGTTTAATGGTTAGAATGGTTTTAAGTATGAGATGTGGAGCATAAGGATGAAAGTATTTTTACAGGCACAGGGACATTATATTTTTTTATCAATTGTTACAGGATATGATAGTTCAAAAAGGGAAAATACTGTAGCCAAGAAGAAATTGAAGAAGAAGAAAAAAATAGCAATCGATTTCATTTGGGAAGGATTACCTAATCTGGTAAGATAAAATATTGGTAAATGTTCATCAGCAAAAGAACTTTGGGATAAGTTACATGACATATATTCTTCACCCATTGCAAATTCAAAAAATTTCAAAGAAGATGCAGATACAAATCAAGAAGAATTATGTTCACCATGTCAAACATATTCAGAAGATGAAGAGTACATAATCACCAGAGGTATGTTGTTTTTCTTTAATTGTTAAAAACGTGGACATATTGAAATAGAATGTCATGAAAGAAATGAGACAAAAAAGAAAATTGAAAAAGAAGACAATTATGAGGCAGAATTTATTAGTGCTTTAGATGAACTAAGAGAAGAAAACAAGTCACTCAAGAAAGAATTGATGAAGCAAAAGGAAAGTGTTCACATTTTTTAAGAATCCCAACAAGTCATAGAGAACTTAAGAACTCAGCTAGAAGAAGCCAGAAATATCAAAGAAAATCTTGAATATCAAAAGAAGTGTTTGGAAGCCAACATAGAAGCATAGAAGGAAAAATAAGAAATGTGAGAGAATATATTGACAGATCATCTTAAGGAAAGAACTAACGATCTAAACCAGCTTGAGTCAGAGTTTGGTCAAGAAGAGAAAGTACTTGAAGAAGAAATAGTCACATTAAAAATTCATCTTAAATAAGTGAAGAGAACAGAAGAAGTCATGAAGTCTCAGATATTAAAGAAAGAAGAAGAGGTTGAGAAACTTGAAGAAGAAGTTGTCACATTGAGAAGTAAAATCATCAATCTTGAAAAGAATGTTGAAGAGACAAAAACATCCATATCAGTTACAGAGAATGAAGAGAAGCACTCTAGGTTGATAGAAAAGAAGAATCAAGAAAATAGAAAGAGTTATGTAGAAGTACTCAAAGGAAGAAATCATGCTTTTATAACCCTAAATTGCTCTACATATGCATACCCAGAATTTCGCCCTCTTGCTTGCATTTTTTTCCAAGCCATCACTGAGTTTCTCTTCTAAAAAGACAATTTTTTTAAGATGTATGTACCTTTCTCCACTACTTCCTGCGTACATATGCTTTCTGCACCACTACAACCTGCATACATGCCATCTGCATCACTATAGCCCATGTATGCTTACAAAAGTTGCAAGGAATTCGTTGAGATTACAGTCTATTGGGTAGTTTCCCAACTAATCCACTGCCTATAGCCCGTCACCCAACCAAATAACCATCCTTTTGTCATATAAAAGGAGGTGTTGGGGTCTCATTCCATATCTAGACATAAGAACAATGAAACTCTGCCTGTTTCACATCCCCTCCTTGCCCCAAGCATTTGCAACCTTGTTGTGAGAATTGCCTCAGAATTCCTCATTTTTCCCTTTTTCCTCCATCAAAACCCATTTCATTTCCCAAGAAGAAGGTTGAAAGGAGAAAGATACATGGAGGTGCACTTGGAGCTTGGTGAAGAGGAGCCCGGACCAGGTTCAAGGAGAAGTATCCGACTATGGTTGTAAGTGATCATTGTATTATCAATAAAAGAAGTACTTTTCATGTCCCAAAACATGATGTGTCGAATGTTTTCATTTGATTTATGTTTTTATTCTAACATCTAACCCTTATTTATGTATGAAATGTATGCTTGTAGATTTTTGTTTTTCTATCTTTGAATGCAGGCTAGCCTTGGGAGGAGGTTTGTAGTCAGTGAATCCTTCAAGTGCGAGAGGATCATCATTGGATGTGGAGTAAAGGTACAGTTACCTGATCCTTCTCATTTTTCTTTTCTTGCATAAGTCTGGGATATATTTGGGGTACTTAGAGAAGTAGGAGACTTTTAAACGGTTATTGATATGCCTACATTGTAAACCCTGGTGTAGCCATAGGGGGGTTTTTCCCACTAGCAGAACCCGCGAACATATTGGGTAAGCCTCTAGGGTTTTAGGGGATTTGTTTTGGGTTTTTTATTGGTTTTATACCTTTTGAGTTTTTGTTGAGTCTGTTGAGTCTTTTAAGGGATTCTGGTCACCTGTTGGTGCCATACCAGTTCTCCCCACCCTGTCATTATGTATGTTCCTTTTATTTTTGAGAAATTACATAGGTGTATGTGCCCTCCTATGGGTCATCACATGTACATATGTGCCCTGCTTTATAGACAGTCTGCGTACATACATAGGTTTCTTAAGAATCAGTAGCGTACCTGGTTCAAGGGACTGTTTTTAACAAGAGGAATTCAACCTCTTCCTTGATTGAGATTTTTACTTCTCAGGGCATCTTGACAAAGTCCAGTGCCTCTATTTTTACAGTCAAAGCCTAGGTTAGATGTCAGTTTGCTTGTCTTTTTCAAGATTTCTTGTGTTTACTTCGAAAGGGTTTTAGGCGAGTATTTGAGTTTTTTATCATCCTGTTTGGTGTATTTAGTGACTCCCTGTGATCCGCAGTGGGCCAGAGGTTAGTTTCAGTCTTGTCTTGTATTTTCTTTTTCCCCTTTCGTTTTCTTTAAAGAAAAGAAGAAAAGAAAAAAATATTTCAATTTTTTCTTGTTTAAAGAATTTACAAAACAAAAAGAAAAATATTCCATTTCTTAGTTTGGTAAAGTAGTTAGGGTTAAGTTATTTTGCTTGAAAGGAAAAAGAGTTCAATTTTTAAGTTCTTTATTGATTTCTTAGAACATCAAGTAGCTCGTAGTTGAGTGAAATTTCATTTTAGGTCTTCCTTTTAAAGATCTTAAAAAATGTTAGTTATGAAAAGTTGGTTTAAAGAGTTAGTTGCAAATCTTTATTGTTAACTAGAAGTGATTTTTCTCTCAATTTCATTTACTTCTCCTCTTTTTGTCTCTCATACACATCACTAGTTTCACTACCATATCCTTTGAGTTAAAACAAGCCATTTAAAAAGAATGCTAATTTAAAATTAATTAGACTTTTATGTTTGTAGGGTCAATCAACTAGTTTAGGGTAGAGCCTTGAATTAGGTTGGAGAGGAAACTCTTCAAGGCTTATAAAAAAACATTGGAGTCAGAGCTAGGGAGTGTAAAAGTCTAGTGACATGAAAGTTATCTGAGACCCCCCTCTAACATAGGGGCTAAACATGAGGCCGCATGAGGAAATGTAGTGGAGATAACCCCTCCAAAGTCGGACCAAGCGTAGTGGGGAATGCATATTGAGGATATGTCGTGGGATACTATCATTTTCATTTGCCCACGAAGCTTCATGGACCTAGAATCCATTTGATATCCTTAGTTTTCTTCTGTACCACTTGCTTTAAATACCCTCTGTAGGTTTCAAACTTGTTATCTTGCTCATTGCGTTCCACCTGACTGTCAACTGTACCCTCCTGGTGATTATTTACGAGCTACCAACTTAGTTTCCTTTATTCTAGAGACTTACACAGGTGATTGTGGGGGTATACCATGGTACCTAGGGAAGACATCGGACCACTCTTTTCAAAGTATACCTCAGAGGGTTCTTCCATGTTCAAGTTGCACTTGCATCGGTAAGTTTCTCTAGTGTTGACTGGCATAAATGTTCTTCCAACTAGATCGTAGTTTGCTTGCTTAATCTTGTAGGAACTTTTCTAGTGTGTGCCTAGTTTTACATGATAGTTAAAGCTTTACTCTTTCATTGATATTTTCACAAAGTGGAAGATCAAGAGCTCCACCAGTCGTGAAGGCTTTAGGGCCTACCACCGGTTACATTGGATCCATCACTGACACTGTTACGACAAAGACTTGAACAACAAGGGTCATTTGAAGTGACAGGGCCATAGGAGACTATGCCCAAGCCAGGTCCGAGAGGATATTACTCGAATCTAGAGGAACCTACTATTTATAACTTTGGAGTGGAATTTCTCGAGCCAGCCAACCCTCTGATCACTGACTTGTTGGCACCAATTTTGGTACAAGTTGTCCCTCTAAGGGTAACACCTCATGAGCGTCAGATAGTCTTACAAGAAAATATGGAAGAAAATGTTGCTACTTCGTCAGGGAGTCCTCACACTCTCTCAATGAATGCAAACATAGGGGTTATTCTACCTCCTAACCCACCTTTGTCGGTCCAAACCACCATGGTCTCGACCACCTCTACTTTGGGCAGTGGTATGATTCTATCATCGGCGGTGACCACTGCTCCATTCACACAAAGTGTGATGGGCCCTCCATTTTCGTATTGGATGCCCGGCTTTGATACAAACTTTGTCCTCACCTATGCCATCCTCACCAACGCCACCCTACAGACCATGGGTCTGGGGGTAGGGAACTCAAAATCTCCCTTGAAAGGGTCCATGGGGGGCACCTCAGCCTCCTATAACGCTATCCCTTATGGTGGGGGTCATATACCTCCTCTGTCCCCATCGCTCGACGGTTCTTTCCAGCCACCTGTCAGGACGAACATGAACTACAACTTGTTTGTATTAAGTAGTCTAGGACGGTCTTCTTACAACATGTCGGTGGGATCCATGTCATTCTCTTTGTTCAGTGCATTTGGTAATAATGATTTTTCATCAACTGTCATCTTGGCCAGGGGAAACCCTGGGTTTGGACAACATAATCCTGTGCAAGGTACTATTCCTACACAGGGGGCAAGTACAAGAGTTTTATCCTCACAAGGACTTTGGAACCCCTGGCAGGGATTAGTTCCCTCGTCAAGGATGTCGACTAGGGGAAACCCCTTCCATGGTCAATGGAACCCTAGGCAAGGCTCAGTACCTATGCTCGTCTAAATGACAGGGGGAAACCCCTTCTAGAATATTTGGAACACAACGCAGGGAGAAATCCCCACCCAACCCTTGATGTCCAATTGCGGGAATCAGTCGATGATGTCCCAACAAACATAGTTTCCGTATGCAAGTCAAGGCCATGGTATCTACCAGAACCCTGGACAAAAACCCAACTTTTCCTGGAAACCTAGTGTCAGTCAAACTCTAGGCTCCCTTTCTCCTGTACATATTACCCAGCCCAAACTACCATTTTTGGCAATGTTACATCTACCAGACTTGTCAAGGTTTCTTAACGACCCGATTTTTCATGATCCACGTTGGCCCCCCATGCCGACTAAGTTGCCCTTGTACATTATGAAATTCGAAGGCAAGCCTGATGAAGACCCAGGTGATCACGTGACAACTTTCCACCTATGGTGCTCGTCAAACTCGTTGTGAGACGAATTCGTATAGTTTCACCTATTTCAATGCACTCTTATCGAGGGTGTCGCAAAATGGTATATCGAGCTCGATCGCTCAAGATATTCTTAATTTAGTGATTTGGCGATGGTTTTTTTGAACAATTTCCAACTACCTATGATATACGATGTCAGCACCGAATTGTTGTCCAATTTTGAGCAGACTAAGGCCGATCGTATCTTGGATCACATCTGAGACTGTCATCGTCGGAAGAGATTGATCAAGGTACAGGTCCCATCAACTTTCCTTCTAGAGTGGTTCCTAAAGTCTTTGGTACCTCAATTATCCAAGGATGTTGCAACTTTAGGAGTGTTTTCAAAGGAGGAGGTGATAATGAGAGCACAACAGCTCAAACTGATATACTCTCAGTCTTACTTACTCTATGAGATTTTTCCAGATGCGCCACGGTCCATCCTTGGAAAGGCCAAACAAAAGTTTGGACCACATGTTGATGGTATAGTTGGTTCAGCACAAACAAAGTCCATTGATCAAATATCAAATAAATTGCAACAATTGTTGATACAACAGTCAGCGGCCAGCTAGACCTCCGGTTTGGTTTTTCCCCCTACCCAAACGTTGGATGTACATAGTGTGCAGTCGACAAACCTAAAGACCAACCAGTAGCTTGATGGAAAGAAAAAACAATGAAACAAGAAGGGTAACGGGGATAAGAAACCCAACAACAATGTTGGCGGGGGAAACACAGAGAAGAGAAATTCTAAGTATCTATGTAACCTTTGCACGGAGGACCACCTGACTCACTGGTGCCCTCGACTTGCAGAGGCCTATAATTTATTGGTGCAATAGTAGCTTGTTTTATTAACAAACCCATTTCCACATGGGAAAAATGTGACTCAAGCCTCTTTGAGCGCGGATGGGGGAAGTTAGGGACCCCCCACATATTATAGTAATCCCTCGACCACGAACGCTTATATGATGAAAGGTGATGCTTACATATCAACTAGGGTACATGATTATGGAATGTCGGAATCTACCAAAAATGGTAAAGAAGTCGTAAACCCATCTGTTCCTCTCCAGATTGAGAAGACGATGGGTGAAACAATGGCACGCATCCCAAAAGGGGCGTTCAATAAATCTTCTCATAATACAAATGCAAGGGTCGCCTAGAATTACTCTATGGTAGAGGATTTGTCACAAACCCCTTGTGCAATGTCTGCTTTGGAAGTCCTCCAGAGTTTCCCTTCACAGAGAAAGGATCTGTTATCTGCCTTGGGATCTGTAGAGACATGTAATCCGGGAACGATCGTTCTCGATACGATTGAATTGAAACCTCGTCTCCCATACCATGTTTCATTTCATATAGTAGTGTCTTACACCACAAAAACTTTTACCCAGAATATTTTCCGCACGGTGGTTGATGAGGGCGTCTCAACTTGCGTTATGTTGTTGGCATGTTGGAAGTCTATTGGCCAACACGTTTTGTCTTTGTCACCTACTCTACTTACTGCTTTTGATGGTCATTCTTTTAGACCTGATGGAATCATCCCTTCTTTCCCCATGTAGTCAGAAGGGAATACCGTGTGCATCGAAGTTTAAGTGGTCGATGCACCTCTCGACTACAAACTGTCGTTAGGAAGGAGTTGGACTTATGCAATGCATGCAGTGGTTGCCAAATTTTTTCGGGTCTTGTTGTTTCCACACAAGGGCCAAATCGTAACCATTGAATAGTTATCCTTCTCCACGCATGAACCTTCATCGGGGTCATCCATGGTCTCAATGATTGATAACCCTCATCTCGGTGTCGTCAATGTAGGGGTTCGTGTGTGCCCACCTTTGATGGGTACTTTCAATTACCTTCCTCCCTCTGGAGATGTCAAGTTTATATCGACTTCCCCCGACCAGCATAGGGATGATATTTTTCAAGTGTCGTCATTCTGAATGACTAACTTTAATGATCCATGGACTCTTCCTTCCCCATCGACCTCGATGGAAGGGATAGGGCATCCTGGAATGGCCATTCCCTTGTCCACGGAAGAAGTTGCGTCTAGTATTGTCCAGCAAGCTTTGGTCGATCATGATCTGACTCTCGCACAGGAGTGAGATCTAGTTCTCGAGCCTATTTGAGCTCAAGATTCCCTCGCCACTATCGATTCTTTATACTTGGTATTTCCCTTTGATGAGGTAATTATACAGGCATTTGTTGGTTTAGACAAACCATGGGATGATCTCCATCACAGATCTTATTTCCTCCCAGAGTTAAGAAGAATAGAGGCAGGTGAATTTGTGTTGACTATGACTGGACATAGGTCTTGTCCTATTAATCCTCTAGCTACACATGAAGTTTACATCAAGGGAAATATGGCAAGTATCTCCAGAACCCTTGGCATCATGTAGAATGTTTTCGTCGGAGAGGACTACTCCCCTGAAGAGATTTGAATCTACACAGATTTATTTAAGGAATTTTGTGACATTTTTTCCTAGTCTTACGAGGAAATGCCAGGCATTGATCAAATAATCGTCAAACATGAGATAACGACTTATCCTAACACCAAGTCAGTCCAACAGAAACTTCGTTCGGTGAATCCTTGGAAAGAGAAATCTATTAAGGTTGAAGTAGAGAAACTTCTCAAAGTCGGTTTCATCTACCCCATTTAGTTGACTCAATGGGTGTCAAATCGCATTCTGGTCAACAAAAAACAAGGTATAATTTGAGTGTACATGGAATTCTGTGACTTGAATGAGGCCTGTCCAAAGGATAATTTCCCCACCCCATTCATTAATCATATTTTTGATGAATGCACAGGCTATGAGGTATTTTCATTCATGGATGGTTGTTTAGGATATAACCAGATTCATATCAAACCCGAAGACCAACATAAAACAACTTTTATCTGTCCGTGGGGCACATTTTCTTATCATAAGATGCATTTTGGCTTGAAGAATGTTGGAGCCACTTTTCATCAGGCCATGTCTTTTTCTTTCCACAACCTTAGACATATAGTTGAGGCTTATCTCGATGATCTAGCATCATGATCTCATAAGATATCTGATCAGCCCACACACCTCTGACTAATATTCGAACGATGTCGCTACTATCGAATTCACTTGAATCCTAAAAAATGCAATTTCTGCATAACGTCACGTCATCTTTTAGGTTTCATATTTTTGACAACAGGGATCATGATCGATCCTCTGAAGGTTGAGGCAATAGTTCAGTTTCCTCCCCTGTGCACAGTCCCTCAGCTTCAGAGCTTATGGGGGAAAGCAAACTTTTTTCGACGTTTTATCGCAAATTATGTCGAGATCACTAAAGGGTTCATGCGTTTACTAAAAAAGGGAGTCTCTTTCTGTTGGGACAAAGTCGCTCAGTGCTCTTTTCAAGTGTTCAAATGCGCCCTCACATCTTCCCCTCTGCTCCGGCCTCCCAATTATAATAAATATTTATTATTGTACTTGGTCCTTGTAGATTTGACCATCGGTATGGTCTTGGTTTAAGAGGACGATCTGCTCGAAGAGCATGTGATTTATTACCTTAGTTGAGGCCTAGTTGGGCCAGAACTCAACTATTCTCATGTTGAGAAGCTTGCATTGGTAGCAGTGCATGTTTTCCAGTGGTTCCGTCATTATATCCTTCTTCACAAGACAATGTGTCATTGGCAGAAAAATCAATAGATGGATTGTTATCCTCCAGGAATTTGACTTGGATTTTGTTTCCACTAAATCCAAAAAGTCTCTAGTCTTTGCGGAACTCATTTCAGAACTTCCGATGGAATCAAGTGATGTTACACCCGAAGAATCACCTATTAAAGGAGATACTTTTATGATAGCATCTTCAGACCCCTAGTATGGAGATATACTAGTCTATCTCCAGCCTTTGAATTTCCTCGCCTCTGCTACTCGTGATGAGCACCGACGTATATGCCATCAGGCATAAAAATATCTCATACTCGATGACACTTTGTATCGTCAAGGTGTAGATTGCATTCTTTATTGGTGCCTCATTCACGAAGAAGTGAAATTCATTCTTAACGACTTCCACACTGGAGCATGTGGTGGTCATTTGTCTGGGTTGTAAACAACCCAAAATATTCTACGAGCCGGTTACTTTTGGCCCACGTTAAACAAGGATTGTGTTGAGTCGGTCAAGAAGTACCACCCATGTCAAATCTTCTCCTAGAATATGAGGGCACATCCCGCTCCCATGTTTCCCATCATTGTTGTTGGTCCTTTCACCAAGTGGGGGATTGATTTTACTACATTCTACCCGGCTTTAGCCAGGGGGCATCGCTATATCATCGTAGTGGTAGAATACTTCACAAAGTGGGTAGAGGCTATGCCAATGTTTAACAATGATGGAAAAACAAAAACTCTCTTCATTTTTAACCAGATAATAGCAAGGTTTGGAATCCCAAAGGAGATTGTCACTGACCATGGAAGTCACTTCCAGAAAAAAATGATGTCTGAGTTAACATCAAAGCTTGGGTTGAGGCAAGAGCATTCGTCACCTTACTACCCACAAGTGAATGTTCAGGTGGAAGCTGTGAATAAATTGTTAAAATATAGAAGATTGTGTGCTCATTTTACCATTGACAATACCCTTGTCACCCAACCACAGGCCAAAGCCACCCTCCGAGCACCTTAACCTTGACTGAGAATTAATCTAGAAGCAAACCCTAGGCTAGATAGCCAAGCAAGGTGTAGCGCATCTTCCTCCAAGGATAGTGCACCAACAATAGCTGATCAGATAGCCCAAACCCTAGCTAAGAGATAGTCCAAGACAACACTAAAAACTGGTTGTTTCATCATCTTCACCTGCAACTCTCCTCCACACGTGCTCACCAAACTGGGAACTGCAGTGCGCACTAGTTGCTGCTCTGCAATTCTGAGATGTGTTAAATGAGAACTGGCGCCCTGTATTTATAATGGTTTTGCCAGATTTGTTGGGGCCGACTTATCCTTCTTGGTACATGTCTGTTCAGGATGTTATTATTATTTATAGCTGACTTCTTCTCTTGGAGGCTAATAACCTAATATAAATTATCTTCTTGAGCTGACAAGACTTCTAGGGTTATTAACCAACTCATTAGGGTTTTCTCTTGCTTTCCAGAGTCTTCTATTCTCATCAGGTTTACACGTGGAGGTAAATACCTCCCGCATCTACCATAATATTAACACTCCCTCCTAGCTAGGGAGGTATTATAGGTAATGGTCTTGAGCACAAAAACATACCATTTACCTAGTAGCATCAACATAGTCATTTAGACTATCTCATGACTAGATCATGAGCATCACCATCACCATCAGCTACATCATCTCTTGAAACCATACTTCATCTAAGTAATTAGACATGATGCTGGATAAGTCACTCATACCATAGAGTGACACAAGAGTCATTCTTATAATCTAGAGGAGTAAATTCTCTGAACCATTTTCCGTCTGGAAAATCTTTGTTCATCATTCGTCTAGATGATGATTATTTCCAATAAACTACTGATAGTATTCAAGGCAATTAGAAAAAAAATAGAACACAATTGTGTCTATCCATATTAGTACATAACTACAATCTAGTGGTACACTGCCACACCAAGTAACACACAAGTACTTGATCAGAAACATATAGTCACGAACAGTGGAACATATCCACCATAGTAGTCTTCATCTACTGTCATATAGTCTTCATAACAAACATCTGATAGCAACCTACACAGAAACAATGTTATGATATAAACTCAATCATCTAGGCCAATCTTTCACTCACATTTGTGAGCTCTGAAAGAATATCTTCCCTTAGAGTAGAATAATGAGATAGCTAGACTATTCTTCTCAAGCAAGGAAGAATAATTGTCCTGTCTTCTCAACCTAGACCATTCCCCACCCTGGGCCATTCTTCCTACACTAATCAAAGTGTAGCCTAGAGAGAATGTATAAACCCTAAGGAATGATGAGTCTGGACCATTCCCCACCCTAGGCCACTCCTCCTACACTAATCAAAGTGCACCCTAGAGAGAATGTATAAACCCTAAGGAATGTTTGTCCCTGATTGTTGAACCTGGACACCCTGGGCCATTCCTCCTACACTAATCAAGGTGCACCCTGGAGAGAATGTATAAACCCTAAGGAATGATTTTCCAGACCATTTCCTTGTTAACCACAAGAGGAAAATACTGTCTTGCATCAACCTCCAAAACAAACCATTCCTCATGTTAACCACAATGAGAAATCATTGTCTGGCGAGGTGGGCCAGTCCTCTTGAGTAACCCTCAAGAAGAGAGACTTCCCTAGACCACTCCCCATGCTAACTGTTAGGACCACACAATGTACCTTTTTGCCTATACTTTTTTCCACCCTTATACTCTTGATCACCTACATTTAGACCCATACTATCACTTTATCTGATCATCTCAAAGGTATACAACGTCCCTTCTCATTACTATACGTTTAATCTGTTTTGCATGATATTTTACATCACTCTCGTACTTAACTATTGATTAGAAGTGCATAAGTGTCCATAACTGAAGATTAGCATTTGAGGCCTATTGCTGAAACACAGAACTGTCCAAGGTCGCTATTGTTGAACTGATGCTGAAACACGGAGCTGCTACACAGTCCGAGGTTGCATGCTGAAACACGGAGCTGCTACACAGTTCAAGGATGCAGATGTCGAAACACGGAGCTACTACACAGTTCGAGGACGCAGATGCTAAAACACAGAGCTATTACACAGTTTAGAATTGTAGATGTTGAAACACAGAGGAAACCGCCAGAACCGACGATGCTGAAACAAAGCCGCCACAGTCAGCGGTCAACGCAGTCAGAGCGCAATTCACATGGCTGAAACAGCCCATGAATTGCAATGCTGAAACAACATCAGCAACGATGAGAAGAAGCTGTTACACCAGCCATAACAGCAATACCTCGTTCAGTTCCTGTAATAGCATTCGGTTTCGTGAGAATAGGACATCCTATGCTGATTTAGAAAGAAGATCTGATTTAGGATAGGATTCATATATGCATTGTAACGATTGTATCGAAGGGATTTCCTCTTTAAATTAGAGGAAATCACCATTCGAGGGGGGGAAGTTTTGATGTACTGAAGCAGCTCCAGAGAAGCAAGACGTATTCTATTCTTTCAATTTGTAATGTGATATTTTGACAGATGAATATAAGACTGCTTTGAGTATCCTTCTCTAGCTTTTTGTTCAGGGGAATCTTGTGAGAAGGGAGGGCCCACCTTCTTCACAAGATTCACCCATTAGTTAGAAGTGTGTTAGTATAATTTTTGTTCATGCTTTGTTTAACTGTCATTTGCTGAAACACTGTTTTAATGGATTCCGCTTTGCTGAAACACTACTGACTCTGTCTTAGTTTAATTGAATGGAATTTGTAATTCTTTTTATCAGCAATCTTGTGTGATAATTTTATGAGGCTAGCAGAGAATTGGTTAAAGGTTTCTGCTCAGACAGAAAGGGATCGGAATATCATACCCTCTCTAGAATTCATTTACTGCTGCAAGTGTGCTAGCCAAAGATTTGGTTAAAGGGTTCCTACTCAGACAGGAAAGAATCACAACACCTTGTCTTCTGTAGATTTCATTTATTGCTACAAGTGTGCTAGCCAAAGATTTGGTTAAAGGGTTCCTGCTCAGACAGGAAGGAATCATGAAACCTTGTCTTCTATAGATTTCATTTACTGCTGCAAGTGTGCTAGCCAGATATTTGGTTAAAGGGTTCCTACTCAGACAGGAAGAAATCACAACACCTTGTCTTCTGTAGATTTCATTTACCCCTGCAAGTGTGTGTTAGCCAGAAACTGGGTTAGGGATCCCTGCTCAGAAAGGAAGGGATCAAACTGCCCTTTTCTCTGTAAACCTCAGTCTCACAAGTGTGCTAAAACAGAAATCAAGGTCAAGTCTCCTGCTTAGAAAGAAAGGAACTAGGTGGCTTTGTTCTCTGTTAGATAGAGTTATTTGTTTTATGCACTACTGTTTTCATGAAAGAGTGTTAATACTGAGTCTCTGTTTGAGAGTAAGGGTCTTGTTCTCTGATTGCAGAATAGTTATTCTTTCCCATTGCAGTGTTATTTTAATGTAATCCAGGATTCTTAAAGAATTGCAATAGGGGAATCACTTTCCTGTGATTTAATTCAGAGCTTCAGTTCATTCAAGCAAGTACAATTAGTATAAGTTTCTTTACTAAAACAATAAGTTGCTTTTAGAATTGAGCATATACAGTGCGTGGCTATCTTTGAAATAAAAAGACTTCCCTGGGTTGATAATTTATGTATCACTCGATTGTTTAATTCAATTAAGCAATTATAGTGACCAACATTTTGGTGCCGTTGCCGGGGAAGATAGCTATAGATTTCAAAAGCACTTGTGATTTCTTTTCTTTAGATAAAAAGAATGAATGAAAGACCCCAAAGACACTAACCCTACAGGTGGCAAGGGAAAAGGAAAAGGAGGAAGAAAGACTTTCATTGACGATATTACATCCAAGTATGAATCTGCTGCCCAACGACCAAATCTTCAAAAACAGAATTCCTAGCCTTCATTTCGAGCAATTTTTGGGACAAGGAAAGAATTTTGGAGTCCGGAAACAGTCCAGAAGCCAGTAGGAGACATTGAGGACAGAGCAAGTGCAGCAGGAGAATAGACAGAGGGAGACATGGATGAGTTCAATGAGCGATTACATCATGAAGAAAAGGTAGATCCTGAAGGAGAGGTAAAAGATGAAAATTCTTTTTCTACATTAGGATTTCCTATTGGTGATCTCCCTAGAGGAGAATCCCCCATGAAAAACATCCCACTCACATTGGTATGCAGATATTGCTAATTATTTAGTTGCAGGGAAGTTACCATCACACCTATCCTACCGAGAGAAGAAGAGTATTGTTCATCAGAGTGCTCGGTATAGTTGGATAAGTGGGTACCTTTTCCATACAGGAGCTGATCAAG
>ML788285.1:320172-335247 GCA_009831015.1 Picea engelmannii | reverse complement strand
CCACCATTATACTCTTGATCACCTACATTTAGACCCATACTATCACTTTATCTGATCATCTCAAAGGTATACAACGTCCCTTCTCATTACTATACGTTTAATCTGTTTTGCATGATATTTTACATCACTCTCGTACTTAACTATTGATTAGAAGTGCATAAGTGTCCATAATTGCAAATTAGCATTTGAGGCCTGTTGCTGAAACACAGAACTGTCCAAGGTCGCTATTGTTGAACTGATGCTGAAACACGGAGCTGCTACACAGTCCGAGGTCGCATGCTGAAACACGGAGCTGCTACACAGTTCAAGGATGCAGATGCCAAAACATGGAGCTGCTACACAGTTCAAGGATGTAGATGCTGAAACATGGAGCTGTTACACAGTTCAGAATTGCAGATGCTAAAACACAGAGGAAACTGCCAGAACCGACGATGCTGAAACACAGCCGCCATAGTCAGCGTTCAACGCAGTCAGAGCGCAATTCACGTGGCTGAAACAGCCCGTGAATTTCGATGTTGAAACAACATCAGCAACGATGAGAAGAAGCTGTTACACCAGCCATAACAGCAATACCTCGTTCAGTTCCTATAATAGCATTCGGTTGCGTGAGAATAGGACATCCTATGTTGATTTAGAAAGAAGATCTGATTTAGGATAGGATTCAGATATGCATTGTAACGATTGTATCGAAGGGATTTCCTCTTTAAATCAGAGGAAATCACCATTCGAGGGGGGGAAGTTTTGATGTACTGAAGCAGCTCCAGAGAAGCAAGACGTATTCTATTCTTTCAATTTGTAATGTGATATTTCGACAGATGAATATAAGACTGCTTTGAGTATCCTTCTCTAGCTTTTCTTTCAGGGGAATCTTGTGAGAAGGGAGGGCCCACCTTCTTCACAAGATTCACCCATTAGTTAGAAGTGTGTTAGTATAATTTCTGTTCATGCTTTGTTTAACTGTCATTTGCTGAAACACTTTTTTTAATGGATTCCGCTTTGCTGAAACACTACTGACTCTGTCTTAGTTTAATTGAATGGAATTTGTAATTCTTTTTATCAGCAATCTTGTGTGATAATTTTATGAGGCTAGTAGAGAATTGGTTAAAGGTTCCTGCTCAGACAGAAAGGGATCGGAATATCATACCCTCTGTAGAATTCATTTACTGCTGCAAGTGTGCTAGCCAAAGATTTGGTTAAAGGGTTCCTACTCAGACAGGAAGGAATCACAACACCTTGTCTTCTGTAGATTTCATTTACTGCTGCAAGTGTGCTAGCCAGAGATTTGGTTAAAGGGTTCCTGCTCAGACAGGAAGGAATCACGACACCTTGTCTTCTGTAGATTTCATTTACTGTTGCAAGTATGCTAGCCAGAGATTTGGTTAAAGGGTTCCTACTCAGACAGGAAGGAATCACAACACCTTGTCTTCTGTAGATTTCATTTACCCCTGCAAGTTTGTGTTAGCCAGAAACTGGGTTAGGGATCCCTGCTCAGAAAGGAAGGGATCAGACTGCCCTGTTCTCTGTAAACCTCAGTCTCACAAGTGTGCTAAAACAGAAATTAGGCTCAAGGCTCCTGCTTAGAAGGAAAGGAACTAGGTGGCTTTGTTCTCTGTTAGATAGAGTTATTTGTTTTCTGCACTACTGTTTTCATGAAAGAGTGTTAATACCGAGTATCTGTTTGAGAGTAAGGGTCATGTTCTCTGATTGCAGAATAGTTGTTCTTTCCCATTGCAGTGTTATTTTAATGTAATCCAGGATTCTTAAAGAATTGCAATAGGGGAATCACTTTCCTGTGATTTAATTCATAGCTTCAGTTCATTCAAGCAAGTACAATTAGTATAAGTTTCTTTACTACAACACTAAGTTGCTTTTGGAATTGAGCATATACAGTGCATGGCTATCTTTGAAATAAAAAGACTTCCCTGGGTTGATAATTTATGTATCACTCGATTGTTTAATTCAATTAAGCAATTATAGTGACCAACACTAACCACAATGGGAAGTTGTTGTCTATGATACATCAACAATCAGACTACTTCCCATGTTAACCACAATGGGAAGTCATTGTCCGTTAGAAATCTCAATCCACTTTCTGAACAGGAAAGCATCTGTCCAAGATGGACTATTTTTCAATGAATGTCTTCAATAATATTTTCAGTGATCCCTCCCAACCTGGGAGTTATTTCTTTCTTTTTCAATAAGGAAGTTGTTTCCACGAGCTCCAGCTTGAGTACACAAATGCTTTACCAAAAATGTCTACTTATTTTCTCATATGTGGAGATATGTATTTGAGAACCATTTTCTCCTTTCTGGACTTCATCATGGATATTGTAATGCTTGATTTTAAAATGTACTTTAGTCTGGAACACTATGAAAGCTTCATGTAGATATGAACAATAGAGTATATCATTGTTCGAAAACTGGAACATATCCATGTGGCACTTCTTTTGTCATCATGAGATCTGATCTAATGAGTAATCATCTTGATGTTATAGGGAATCTTCACCACGCTTCTGTTGTGCACTAGAGGTTCTTCACCAAGTTATCTTCTTCTATCTACATACAAGAGTCTCTTTCTGGTATGCCTCAAAGTATTGAGATTGCTCCTCATACACTCTTTATCCAATTTCTCTAGAGAACATTCTTTGCATTCATCTAATGTAGAATTTCGATGCATGGATGTTGCAGATGATATAATGACTTATGTAGAGATAAGTATGGTTTACTGGAACAAGTAATCATCATAGTATTCTCCCTCCATCTGGGAGAACCTCTGGTTCTAGATATCGCAATTCTTTCATTCATAAGTCTTCCATACATTGTTCTTCATCACGACTTTTAGTTCTTCTGCTTGATTGCTTTTAGTGAGTTCATATCAGGCTGGTAATCTTGTGATTCTTGATACAATGATTGGTTGTTCTGGTTTCTCTTTCTTTCTTGGAATCCTCATGTTCTTCTTCATGTTTTTCTTTATCTCTTGGGTCCATGGAGTTTCTTATAGATTCCATGCCCTAGAGATTCCACTTCTTCCTTTCATCATAGGATCACGGATCTGGATGGACAACCAAGAATACTTTAAGGCTTCTCTTCAAAGAAGTCTACTTCTGCGGTTGAACTGAACACGTAGTATCTTTCATGGCTACTACCATGGATATATATATTTCATCATCTTCAATGGATCATAGGATTAGCTCCCTCTTAATCCTTGCTTCATGTATAAATGCATATAATTGGCCCTCTCCATCTAACAGAGTCGATGCTTCCATCTGCATCTTTATTGTCTTCTGCAATATATAATTGGCTCTCTTGTCTAACAGATTCCACGCTTCCATCTGCATCCTTATTGTCTTCTGTAATATATAATTGGCTCTCTTGTCTAACAAAGTCCATACTTTTGTCTTGTTGTTTTCTACAAATTGTCATAAGTCTTTTTCCAATTCCCTCTCGATTGCTAACTTATTTCTATCTTTGCTTCTTCTAAGTCTCTTCATGATTGGTTCGGCTTATCTTGCAATATCTTCCACATGATTTGTATTTCATTCTTTCATGTGTATTATCTAATGATATCTATTTTCATCTTGTTTGTTCTTCCATAGGTATAGTTATTATTGGAACATATTATCTTCCAAGAGATAGATATACAAGATATATACAGAGACGATGCAAACAAGATATGTACAAGAAATAAGAAGAGTGGTGTTACCTTTTAGAAGAAGAAATCTCTTCCATCCTGCTTAGTCTTCTTTGTAGGTTCCTTTTCTTCGGCAATTGATGCTTCATGTTTCTCCTTCCTTTTCTTTAGCTCGGGACAATGATTCTCGTAGTGACCATACTTTCGACAGTTGAAGCATTGTACTTCTGAAATGTATTTGTCTTGATTTGGCTTCCTCCTTGAGCCAAACTTCTTTTTGTTCCTGAAGTTCTTGAATCTTGTTGTGAAGACTTGATCATCGTACTTATTTTGGGGTTTCTCTTTTGCATTGATCCTTGATTCTTCTTAAGCACAACAAGTCCAAAGTTCTTCAAATGTCAGATACTCCTTCCTTGTGTTCATGCTTGCGGAAAATGTATCCCATGTCTTGGGAAGACCATTGAGTACTATGTTCACTAATTCCTTCTATGAAGTGATCTCTTCAATAGCTTGTAGTTGATCTCTTAACTGGGAGATCCTTACAAAGTATAATGTTATGCTATCATCATCATTCATCTTCATGTCATGGTGCTCATTCTTCAAACTCATAACTTGTCCAATGTTTCTGACTGAGAAGAGATTTGTTAGGGCATCGTACATCTTATTTGATGAGTCAAGATGAAAGATGTAGGGTATCAAGTGGTATTTTATAGAATCCACTATGATACTCATGGCATTGATGTCAACATCTTTGAACTTCTCCATAGCTGCAATGTTTTGCGGTTCCTTCTCTTTTCCTTCTTCAAACTCTGGCTTCATGATCTTTCCTTTCACAATATCCAACACTTTATTCTTGGCAAGGATGAGGTAAATCCTTGTCTTCCATGCTCTGAAGTTAGAGGCTCCATATAACTTGTTCTCAAACTTCATAGAATTAGTCATGGCTTGCTTGACTTGGTCAAACCCTAGATTTGACCAGAAATTCAAACTTCACGTCTTGGCTTCATGAGAGTGTCAGGAGATGTGCTGGGCTAGAGTGCACTGATCTATCTTGAGATTAGGTCAATCCATTCACTTAAGGTGCCTCAACAAGAGGATTAGGGTTTCTACAACTGCTCCTGCTAGTAACCCTAGTGGCAGTGTCTTGGAAGCTTCTTCTGCTAGTAACCCTAGTGACAATTCCTCAGTGAGCTCAATATCCTAGCAGCTATGTTTCCTTCCAACATTTAGACTGAATGAAGGAGGTGTGGGCCCATAACCTGTTAGAATATAGAAGATTGTGTGCTCATTTTACCATTGACAATACCCTTGTCACCCAACCATAGGCCAAAGCCACCCTCTGAGCACCTTAGCCTTGACTTCGAATTACTCTGGAACCAAACCCTAGTCTAGATAGCCAAGCAAGGTGTAGCACATCTTCTTCCAAGGATAGTGCACCAACAATAGCTGATCATATAGTCCAAACCCTAGCCAAGAGATAGTCCAAGCCAACATTGAAAATTGGTTGTTGCAGCAGCTGCACCTGCAGCTCTCCTCCACACGTGCGCACCAAACTGGGAACTGTAGTGTGCACCAATTGCTACTCTGTAATTATGAGATGTGTCAAATGAGAACTGGTGCCCTGTATTTATAGTGGTTCTTCCAGATTTGTTGGGGCTGAATTCTCCTTCTGGGTACATGTCTGTTCAGTATATTATTATTATTTCTGGTCGACTTCTTCTCTTGGAGGATAATAACCTAATATAAATTATCTTCTTGAGCTGACAAGAATTCAAGGGTTATTAGCCAACTCATTAGGGTTTTCTCTTTCTTTCTGGAGTATTCTATTCTCATTAGGTTTACACATGGAGGTAAATACCTCCCGCAGCTACCATAATATTAGCATAAATCCCTCAAGAATATTCTGTAGCGAAGGATCAATTATGCCAAGTCAAACTGGCATTTGATGTTGTACTTAGTGTTATGGGCCTACGAATGTCCATAATGACTTCCACCGGTTTCTCACCTTTTCAACTCGTTTACGGACTGGAAGCAGTCTTTCCTATAGAGTTCCAAATCCCATCTTTAAAGTTGGCAGTAGAGTTATTTCCAGACACTTCATCGCTTGAGTAATGCTTATTATATCTCGAGCAACTTGATGAAAAATTTTGTGATGTAGTCTTGGCCAATGAGCCTCACAAGAAATGAGTCAAGTGTCAATATGATCGGTCTATTCGTCCTCATATTTTCTCCAAATTTGACCTTGTCCTGGTCTATGACTAAGATAAGGATCCCCTAAGGGCAGGCAAGTTGAAACCCATGTGGTTCGTACCTTTCATTGTGAAAGAAATCTTAAAGAAGGGCGCTTATTGTCTGGTTGAATTTGAGGGAAATTCTTTGGAGGAGCCTAGAAATGGGCTCTACCTCAAGAAGTATTACTATTAGGTTGGTCGCCTGGGTGAATTCTTGTACATATGTATAGTTCTTATAAAGTTAGTTTTTTTCTTCTTTTTTTTATGGACGTGTCATTATTTATGTCATTTTTTTCACTGTGCCAGATGTCAAGTGAATCAGAGGTGTTCTTTGGGTTCACGGATGGTGCTAATTGACACACTCGGAGGCTTGCTTCCACAACTTGGGTGATTTTCACAACTCAAGGCCAGTTGCTATCTTCTGGAGATATCTGTCTAGGTGAGGCTACAAACAATGTCGTCAAGTATAGCACAGTGATAGAGTTTTTTCATGACGCTTTGTTGCATGGTATCTCTCACCTCCAGGTCTACTTATATGTATAACTGGTTGTGTCCCAGTTAAATGGGGTTTATCGCATTTATGATCCTACTTTACACTGATGATTCCTTAGGGTACATCTCTTAGAACGTTGCTTTGATTACATCACATATATCAGTGTTCCTAGGAGATTAAATCAAATGATAGATACTCTAGCTAATCAAATATTAGATTGGCATATTGCACACACATACACATGTACATACATTTGTAAATAAATGTGATCCATAANATAAAAGATGTAAATATATATATATATATATATATATATATATATATATATATATCGAAAAGTGTCAGAGTACATAGGTGGGCGTGAACACCTCAAAAATAATAATCTGGTATACATCATGGGGCTTATGCCCTCAAAAATATACAAAACGAGTGCCCTTGGCACATAACAATTCCATCCTATCTATGCTCGTGGCATCTTGGACGTGTTGTAGTGAACAAAGTCATTTTCCAAACACCGAAAGAGTTGGATCCAATTCCTTGGCACCCCAACTACATGAGGTTGCATCGATGCCGGGAGATCCTCAATCTCGGCCATGGGAACTGCACAAGTGAGTGTGGTGAGGTTCTACTCCACCCATCTCAAAAATCTCTTAGCCTCTCCGACTGGAGGTCCCCTTGTGGTTGTTGGTTCGACGACTGCTACTGGTACTACCTCTAGTCGAGGACACCGCCTAGTCCTCGAGAAGCCTGTCAGGCGCACTGGTCCCACATCTATACATAGCAGATACATAGTTGTCAAATGCTCAGATGCATATAAAAAAATTATATATATAAGAGAAACTAAAAATTAAATAACTTAAAACACACGTACCTATCTCTCCTCTCTCCTCTCCAAGAAGTACAGGCATTTCTAAATCCCTGGAAAAGTTGATTCTGGCATAGGGGTAGTCCTCTATCACTGAAATCTGTAGTGCCCACCAGTTGACAAAATTTTCATTGAAGGTATCTATGGTCCTTCCTCCCCCCTATCGTGGTGGCAATGTTTCTCATCTACACACTGCTAGGAAGGAGGTCACATGCCCCCATACCGTCTCTCTAGGACTCAAACTGGATACCCTCTCAAAGAAGAATGAGCACAAAATGGTACCAAACCTGAAGTTCTTTTTGCTACACTCTCGAAACTCTGTGAGCTGCCTCTTCATGCAGTCAAGCATGGTCGTGCTCCAGTCAAATTTTCGTGCATCTAGAAACTACATTGCACAATACATGTGTGCCCAGGAAATCTAGTGTAGGGCCATAGATACAATGATCCACCCAATAATAAAAATGATCACCTTCAGTCATAGGTTGGTGATCTTGTGGATGGGCACCTGAGAACCTACTTTCTCAGTGTCGGCCTCATAATGCATCCCGATGTAATCGACGATGTTGAAGGGCCCAAGAGGAAATGTATGCAATTTGACTAGTTCCCCTCTCCTCGAGAGGCCAATACAAAATATATGTCCTCAGTAGTTGGAGTCAACGACTACCCCTCAATCATGAATGTCTATGTATCAACGTGCTAGTAATCCACCAGGACATTTAGTATCTTGGGTTGTTCCCTCATGAACGGACACCGATAGAACTTCCATAACTCGCATTGTTTCAATGCAGCGATAGCAGCAGGGTCTTCATCGACCAAGATGTCAATTTCCTCGTGTTCCCTCTCCCTCCAGTGGACATACATCCCATTCCATGGAAGTTCAAGGGGGAGTTAGCTCTTGATTTTTAATATTTTCCATACTTTTGAGGGTGTACGAGGGTTTTCTTGGACATTGTTGGGGCTCAGAAATGTCATATTTTCATCCACCTTTCCTTCATCATTCTTCACATTTCATCACCCCATTAACCTTTCATGATATAATTTTCATAAATATATTTGGGTTTCACCTTATTACTTTCCACTTTATTCATTTTAGTATTAAAAGGGAATTTGTGATTAAATATTAGAAAATCAACATGTTTTCATATATATCTCAAAAATGTGTGATCTTTGTAATGTGTAGGAATATGTGAAGGATTAATTCAAAAAGACCTCTCGAATACTTCCTCCACCATTCAAGATTTGAGGAGATAATTCAAGCTGATTGCAAGGAGAATATCATGGAGATTTGGTTAACATATCTTATCCAAGATATATGAGAGATATGTGTGAGGATTTGAAGGGATTATATTTTGTAATAATGGAAAATAGGTTGAGAGAAAAGTGGATCTGTAATTATGAGATGGTTATCTTATCTTCAAGGCTCTCATGTATAAAAGAGAGTGCTCTCTCTTCAAGAGGGGGTAGTAATAATTGAGTAGTAGTAGTCATTAGGATTCAAGTAGAAATTTGGATTAATCTTGAATTTGTAATTTGAAAGAAAGGGATTCTTAGCTTTGATTCATAGTTTTGGTTTCCATGCTTTCATTACTCTGTTATGAAGATTGATTTGATTATTGTAATGTAAGATTTCTTAATTGGTGTGAGCTCACATATGTTGTTGTGTCATTCAACTCTTCACATGTTGTATTTTCTTTTCCTTCATGTAGTTCTCCATTCCTAGATTAATTTCATTTATGCAATTTCATTTCATTTGTAGGTTGTAGAAATTCAATTCCAAGTCATCTGTTTCAATTTCCTACATTAAATTAATGATTCAATTTCAGTTATAGCTTAAAAATTAGATTAGATTAGTCCTGCTTCAATCCTGCATATACTTTGCGTGTGCTTAGTAAGTTTACAAACCTCATATTGACAAATTAGATAGTTGGGAAAGTACTACATTGCAATTAATTCAACATTAGTTCGGCACAATGTAACGACTGTTGTTCCCTTGTTATGATTGTTGTTCCCTTTACAGGAAGTGTCGTTCATTTGAATAGAACAATTGTCGTTCCCCTTACAATTGTTGTTCCTTTACAGGTGTTTCGTGTCTGGAGGATGAGGCATTGAAAATGGAAGGTAAGAACCTACATATGAAACAAGTAAAATGCTTGTGTCAATGCCTACCTTTGGCTGATGCATAGAGGTTGTTTTTAGGACATCTTTAGAGCCCAACATTTTGGCGTCATTGTCGGGGAAGCACGATGGATTGAGGTATCAGTTTATTTTCCATTTCAATTCATGCAAGTGATATCTAGATGTTGGTAAGGGTTCATAGCAACTACTTGAGTGGAGACTCCTCATGTTCTCCCTGCCAACTTGGTAAGTGTGAATTTCAATTTCCGCAAGAGTAGTTTTAATTTCCGCAAGAGTAATTTTAATTCCTACAAATTTCAATTTATGCAAGAGTGTTTAATTTCTGCAAGTTTGATCTACATGTGTTGGTTATAAGGGTCATAGAATCTAATTCAATGGAGATTCCTCACTGTCCCTACCAACTATCAAGAGCGTTTAATTTCTGCAACTGTGAAGAGTAATTGTTTTTTGTTTCAATAAGAGTGATTTTATTTAAGTTTTTTTCATTTAGATTTCAGTTTTGGGTGTTGTAAGAATATATTTAACAATATGGTTTAACAATTAATTTAATCTTGGAACAACTCACTCAGATCCTAGCAAAAGTCGGGATCTCCTCTCGCAGGAAGAGGAGATCTTGACAGTAGTTGAAAGCTTATTTACTCCTCCTGAGGCGAATGAAGAATCAACATAAGAAGAATCTTGCATATTTAACAAAGAACCATTAGGCAAGCAGGAGGTTGAGGAGGACAACGAGGAGCTGCAGCATGATCTGAGCAAGACAAATTGTGCCTACGTAATCCTGATCGAACGGTGGTTTCAAGCGAGTACTAGATCAATTTTGTATAGTTTTTCTTTTTATTTTCTTAATTTACAGTTTCAACCACTAATTTTTCACATTCATACATATTTCCGATTGTCATTTGAGAAATTGAAAGATAACATATTCTTATTACTTATGTGTGCATGGCTAAATTGGTTATTTGACTACACGTAACTAATCTCTCATTTTTAATTAGCGTAGTGTAGGTAGGAGTTTTTTTTAAGTTTTTTATTTTTATTTATTAGAATAAGTATGCTCTCCTTCACGTTTCGTGCAATCGCGAGGATCAGAAAGTAGGAGGACTGATTGATTTAAGGAAAATTAATTAATTGACGGAAAAATTTCCTAATCTATTTTTCGTCTATAGTTTGTTTCCATTTGCTCACAAAATTGTAATAAGTTTGCAAAATCATTTTTTATTTTTTAAGATAAATACATAAATAAGAATTTGTGCATGCTTCTATTTGCAAATCAAAATAATGAGTACATTAGAAAAAAATAATAAATGAATAAGAATATAAGAGGCCCAGAACTAATCAACTCTTAAAATGATAAAATAGTGAGAAAGAAGGTCTGCAATTGCAAGATAAGAGTTGTGATTTTCCACAATGAAACTCCAAGCTAAAACAGTGTTACGACTGCACTCTTCTTGTTTTTTTTACCTTCGTCTTAGTTTATTTTGGGTTTGCGTGGCAGCAACACCATGTTTTTTCCTTCGTTCCCTATCCTGCAGATGTCTGGAAATAACCCTACAAACAAACAAAATATCATGAATATTAAATGCACAAAAACCACCGCATAAGCTTGATCGAACAAATAAACATCAGCAATTTGCAATTTCATGAGAGTCGAGATCTAAATATTTTATATCAAGCCAAATATTTCCCATATGAGGTTCACTACATGATTAACTACCTCTACCACTGTGCCCAGTATTTTCTTTGATGTTTCTTTGTGGATGTGGTAAACTGACTTTTGTCTACCTGGTACATTCATTGATGAAACATCAAGGTAAACAAGTTATTGAAGCTAGCGGTGTTGATCAGGGGATCAAATTTTGCTCAAAAATTCAAAGTGCTCGGAATCGCTTCAAATCGGATGAGAGTGTAGGCCTCGTCGTTGCGAACCCAAAGCAACTCATTTGGGTTCAAATGGACGTCGGGAGCGAGAGATATTGCGATCTGTTCGAATCGTCAAACAGGTAAAAAAAGGACGTTGACTGGGCAGTCCATAGAAGCTGACATGGCAGAGATTGTACGTCTGTACGCTGACATAGTAGAGGTGATGTAGAAGTTTCGGATTGGATGACAGTTGGACAAATCATGTTTCGACATGTGGCAGTTTTTGGTTAGTGGTTGAGTGCCATGTGGCCCAGTCATGGGCTGCCACGTGGAACCATTATATTGGTTATTGGTTCAAAACTATATGGAGTCCATGGGATTCGAACCCCGGACCTCCCCACTGGTCAAATCCTTTGCAAAGTCTGCCCTACCAACAGGCCACGCGTTGTTCCTTGTTAACTATATGTGTTAAAATATATTTGAATTAAAGTAATGTTACATATGGCAGTTCTATTGTTTATACATATGACCATTACCATATTATATGCATGGGAGTTGGTATTACAAATGGAGCCCAGCCCTGGTTTCACATATGACCACAGTTCCAATGTGCGTGGGTTTTATGTATGGAAAACGATTGAGCCTCCGGTCACATGACCTATGGCATCTAACCTTGCCACGGAGCGCGCGGGGAATTTGTGTTTAAAACTTAGCCCTTTTATATTTGCACGAGGTCATATGACCCACATGTGCCCACGACTTTGACGGTTAGGGGCTGGCGCACCCATAACCGTCCTACAGTTCGCACCATTTGCATGGTTGCTATCTGTGCCAGGTTTTTGCGCTTAAATAAGCGTGTGTGCTAGGTTGAAGGAACAAGGGTGTGTTTTGTAGATGCAGAGACAACAAGCTTGAAGGGGAGACTTCAAGGAATCCTATCTTCTTCGTTTTTTGGCCAAACGAGGTGCCGAAAAAGCCCATCTAGGGGTTTTTGGACGTTCTGAAGCCATTGGAGTAGTCTATTTGGCAGTTTGAGCATTGTAAAGCATAGTTTTGAGCACTTTGAGCAAATAATATAAATGATCCATTGGAAGCTGGACCAGGAGATGTAGCCCAAGAGAGGGGTGAACTCCTTTATCATTTGTTGTGTTATGTGTTTTATGTTCATTGATTTTTTTGTTGTTTATATGCATCTTGAATGAGTAAATCCCTATTAATAATGTGTTGCAAAGTTGATCCATTTTTTTTTAACACATAAAATTTACTTGCAAATATTTTCAAGAATACAAGTCTTCTTCATTTTTAGATCAAGTTGGTATCAAAGCATAGGTTTTTGAAGACTTGATTATTTGCAAGTGTTTTGTTTTTTGATGCTCACAAGGTTGAAACTCACAAGAGGAGAAGGTCAACTTGTGGAGCCAAGTTCTCATCCTTCAAGGAGGAAGCATATACCATCACTGCAAGTTTCAAGGAGGCATTCACCAAGTATGGCTCATGAAGAAATTCATGAACATGTTCCTGCAGAAGATGAAGATCTCAGAAAGGTTGTCATGGAAATGAGAGAGATGATGAAGATCTTGATGGAAAGGAATGCATGGTTGCAAGGTGAAGGCTCCAACCCTTCAAAGCATAAGGGAGACAGTGGTGATAAAACTCCAAATGGAAATGGAGGGAATGGTTCTTCTCCACCACCCTCTCCTCCATCTTCTTCTTCTTCTTCTACCAATTCAAGACCTCTTCCGAACTCTCCAAAGAGGCATGGTAAATCTCCTTCACAAATTCCTTCATTAAAGCTTGATATTAAATTCGAATTGCCAATATACAATGGAGAAGTTAATGCTGAGAAATTAGATAATTGGATACGTTAGATTGAGGTATATTGTAGAATACAAAAAAATCAAGATGACGAAACCAAAATTCATCTTGCTTCTTTAAGATTGGATAGTGCAGCACTCATTTGGTGGGAATCCAAGACTCGGGAGGACATGAAGAAGCATGGTAAAATTTTAATTTCTTGGAATGATTTTATTGTTGCAATTAAAAAACAATTTTATCCATTGGCATATAAGCAAAAGGCTACTATGGAATGGAAAATTTTTAGACATGCTAAAGGACAGAATGTGCAAATCTTTACTCAAGAATTTAGGAGAAGGGCTTTGGTTTTGGGAGTAGATTTGTCTTCTCAAGAAACTTTACTCAAATACACTGGAGATTTACATAGTTATTTGAGACATACTATACTCATGTTTAATCCTTCAAATCTAAATGAAGTTTGTGTTCAAGATACTCATTTGGAAGCAACAGGAAGGAACAAAACTCGTGACGGTAACAAGAAGCCTTTCAGCCATGGAGACAAAGGAAAGAAGAAGTTCAAAGGCAATGGAAAAAAGAATGTTGTTGTTAATGAAGAGGGAGAAAAATTCACATGCAAACATTGTTCAAAAGATGGCCATGATGAAGACCATTGTTGGAAACTTCATCCTGAAAGAAGACCCAAAAATTTTGGCAACAACAACAAAGGGAAGTCAAAGACTGGTGCAACCATTCAACATGATTTAGGTTCTGATTCGAGTGATGAAACAAAGATCACAGCCATGGATTATCAAGGTAATGGTTCTAATGCAAGTACTAGTTCTTCAAGTGACAATAATATCAATGTAACTCAACAAGAAAAAGAGAGAATTGAACTTTTTCACATAACGGTTGTTTCAAAGCATACTAAGATAGATACTCTATTTGATACTGGATCTCAAGAAAACCTTATATCTTAAAAAACTGTTAAGAAATTAAATTTCGAAACAATTCCACATCCTAAGCCATACCCTATTGGTTGGATATGTGATAATGCTAAGTTACAAGTAACAAGAAGGTGTAAACTTAGGTTTGCTATCACTGCAAATTTCATTGATGAGGTAGAGCTTGATGTTATTCTGTTGGATATTTGTGGTATTGTGTTGGGAAGCCCGTATTTATACGATAGGAAAGATATTTTTCATCGTCATGAGAATAAGTATCATTTGTTTAAAGATGGAGTTGAGTACATTGTTAGAGCCCATACAAAGAAGCTGAATTTATCACTTGTAAATGCAGGAGAAATGAAGAGATTAGTCAATGCTAGTAAGAATTGTGTTCTCTTAATGATTAAACCCAAAGATGATATTGAAAACGAAGCATTTCAAGGTTGTGATACAAAGTTGAAATCCAATCTATATGAAGTTGTTAATCAATATGATGAAATGTTTAAAGAACCTAAGGGATTACCTCTGAAAAGGGAAGTCCAACATGAAATTCAATTGCAGCAAGATTGTCCTCTTCCAAACATTGGTATGTACAGAATGTTAGTTATGGAAAATGCTGAGATTAAAAAATAGATTCAAGAGTTGCTCGACAAAGGGTTTATTGTACCAAGCTTATCGCCATGTGGATCTCCAATTGTGTTAGTGCCAAAGAAATATGGTACGTGGCGTATGTGTGTTGATTTCAAGGCTTTGAACAAAATTACAGTTAAGAATTGTTATCCTCTTCCTAGAATTGATGAGTTGCTTGATCAATTAAAAGATTCTAAATATTTTACTAAGTTAGATTTGAGAAGCGGATATCATCATATCAGAATTGCCAAGGGAGACACATGGAAGACATATTTCAAAACTAAGTAAGGTTTGTTTGAATTGATGGTAATGCCTTTTGGACTTTGCAATGCACCTGCTACTTTTATAAGAGTTATGAATGATGTCTTAAGGCCTTTTCTGGATGATTGTGTTATTGTCTACTTGGATGATATTTTGATCTTTAGCAAATCTCGTGAAGAGCATGTTAAACATGTGAAACAAGTTTTGGATGTTTTGAGAAAAGAAAAGTT
>ML788285.1:307850-318264 GCA_009831015.1 Picea engelmannii | reverse complement strand
TTGAAGCATGTTTTGGCTATTTGCCCAAATCTCCTTTAGATTTTATCTTTGGGAAAGATATTGCTATCGATGGTCAATATGACATTGATAGGGCAGAAAAGTTCATTGAACAAATTCAGTCGATACATCAAGTGGTGCAAGAGAAGTTGGAAAAGAGTCAAGTCAGGTACAAGACGAGACATGACAAGCATTGTGTTGATCACAGTTTCCAAGTTGGAGATGAAGTTTGGATTTACATTAGTAAGGAGAGGCTTAAAGGAGAAGGTAAAAAATTGAAACCGATTCGATATGGTCCTTTCAAGATTATCGACAAGATTGGTAACAATGCCTTTCGTTTAGATTTGCCTCCTTATATGCAAATGTATGCAGTTGTTAATGTTGATAATTTGAAATTGTATGAGCCTCCGTTGATTGATGATCATGGAGAGCATGTTCAAATTCCTTCTATAGATGATTTTTCCCTAGAATATCTTACAGAACTGCATGAAGACACCATCCTTGACAAGAGAATGTGAACTTCAAAACGAGGAAATGTGGAGTATCTTCGAGTTGGTCTTAAACGTACAAATACAAGCAAAGCCAAGTGGATTGAGGTTGGAAGGGTGAGGGAACTATACCCTCATCTTCAAATAGACTAAAAATAGTCTTTTGGAGGTCCAAAATCTTCCCAATGGGGAGGTGTGATCAGGAGATTAAATTTTGCTCAAAAATTCAAAGTGCTCGGAATCACTTCAAATCAGACGAGAGTGTAGGCCTCGTCGTTGCAAACCCAACGCAACTTGTTTGGGCTCAAACGGACATCAAGAGTGAGAGATACCGTGATATGTTCGAATCGTCAAACAGGTAAAAAAAGGATGTTGACTGGGCAGACCGTACAGGCTGACGTGGTAGAGACCGTACATCTGTACGCTGACATGGAAAAGGTGACATAGCAATTTTGGATTGGCTGATAGCTGGACGAATCATGTTTCAACACGTGGTAGTTTTTGGTTAGTGGTTGAGTGCCACGTGGCCCAGTCATGGGCTGCCACGTGGCACCATTATATTGGTTATTGGTTCAAAACTATATGGAGTCTGTGGGATTCGAACCCCAGACCTCCCCACTGGTCAAAGCCTTTGAAAAGTCTGCCTTGCCAATGGGCCAGGCATTGTTCCTTGTTAACTATATGTGTTAAAATATATTTGAATTAAAGTAATGTTACATATGGTAGGGGGTCGGGCTGGGGCGTAGCCCCGACCCATGGTTCTATTTTTTATACATATGACCATTACCATATTATATGCGCGGGAGTTGGTATTACAAACGGAGCCCTGCCCTGGTTTCACATATGACCACAGTTCCAATGCGCGTGGGTTTTACGTATGGAAAACGGTTGAGCCTCCGGTCACATGAACTATGGCATGTGACCTTGCCACGGAGCGCACGGGGAAGTTTTGTTTGAAACTTATCCCTTTTATATTTGTGCAAGGTCACATGACCCACATGTTCCCATGAGTTTGATGGTTAGGGGCTGGCACGCCCATAACCGTCCTACAGTTCGCACCGTTGGCATGGTTGCATTTGGTGCCAGGTTTTTGCGCTTAAATAAGCGTGTGTGCTAGGTTGAAGGAACAAGGGTGCGTTTTGTAGATGCAGAGACAACAAGCTTGAAGGGGAGACTTCAAGGAAGCCTATCTTCTTCGTTTTTTGGCCAAAGGAGGTGTCGAAAAAGCCCAGCTAGGGGTTTTTGGACGTTCTGAAGCCATTGGAGTAGTCTATTTGGCAGTTTGAGCATTGTAAAGCACATTTTTTATCACTTTAAGAAAATAATATAAATGATCCATTGGAAGCTGGACCAGGAGATGTAGCCCAAGAGAGGGGTGAACTCCTTTATCATTTGTTGTGTTATGTGTTTTTTGTTCATTGATTTTGCTGCTATTTATATATATCTTGAATGAGTAAATCCCTATTAATAATGTGTTGCAAATTTGATCCATTTGCTTTTAACACATAAACGTTACTTGCGAATATTTTCAAGAATAGAAGTCTTCTTCATTTTTAGATCAGGTGCTCTCCCGAGTCTCATTTTTTTTGCCTATCTGAAAGTACAGTCATATTGGTTGGAAATGAAAGGTTTATGGAGAAAATTTTTTGGTATCTAAAGATATCTTCCTACCCGTAGATGATCTTAAAACACCCCACGGGATCATTGTGTAGATCACAACATTTTTTATGGCCTTCATTATGAGCGTGTTTGTTGTATTCACTTTTGCTATAGATAGTATAAAAAAAAAAACAAAGAAAGTGTCAAGCGGAAAGATGAATGCCACAAAGAGGAAGTCCAAGACCATAACATATAATTATGACATTGAACCTAAGGATAAATCTCAGTATCCTATGTGTAACACACCCACGACGGGGAATAAAATTTTTTGCTTTGTTTTTCTTAAAGGACAGAATGTTCATTCATGGTTCCTAATTTGGAAGGTCAGGGAACTAGTGTGACCTCCTAGTCAAGGATCTTCGATTCTGAAGCCAAACAATTCTTAGAGACCTTGATGGTCTCGTTCTATAGTTAAACACAAAACCTTTTGGTTTCTTGGTGCAGGTTTAAGGGCACCTGCGACCTTCCCTTTCGCCATGCTGCCAAAACTCAAGGTGTCGGGCATTAGCTCCTTTTGTTTGATAATACCCCTCTTGATGTGACCTTGGCAATGACCACATGATCGTGGGCACAACCACAAGTGGTTTGGATTCAAACTACTTTTGGGCCCGCAATGCTCTTACAACCTCCATGTGTCCTCTTAACGAAACCATGGTTTGAATTGCGATTCACCCTCAACATCTTAAAATCCTTGCAAATCCTATCCACTCAATGCTATGGGATCATCGATCTCATGATCCTGATGATAATGGATAAATCGATGATTCAGATCTGCACTTCTAAAAAACACTTACCTCTTCTGACCTTGGTTCTTAGGGAATTTTGAATTCCCACATACTCTTGCGTTAATTTTCTCACGTCAGATCGACGATCCATGACCTTCCTTAATCCAACGGTCCAGATCACATCGCAACTTCAAGTTTTGGAAGTTTAGTCACACCAACGTGTGAATCTCCCAATGTGAAAATCCCCAATCTCGCCAATCCGACAGTCAAGGAGGGTCCTGATAGGTCCTTAGATCTACGGTCTATATCACGTCGCAATTTCATGTTTCCGGAGTTTAGTCGCGCCAATGTGTGAATACCTGATCTCGTCAATCCAAAGGTCAAGGAGGGTCTCGATAAATCCTTAGATATACAGTTCATATCACATCGAAATTTCGGGTTTCGGGAGTTTAGTCATGCCAACATGTAAATATCCCTATGTGTGAATCCCCAATATCGCCAATCCGATGGTCAAGGAGGGTCTCGACAGGTCCTTAGATCTACAGTATAGATCACATCTCAATTTTGGGTTTCAGGAGTTTAATCGTGCCAACGTGAGAATCTATCGATGTGAGAATCCCTGATATCTCCAATCCAATGTTCAAGGAGGGTCCCGATAGATCCTTAGATCTACGGTCCAGATCACGTCGCAATTTCAGGTTTCAAGTGTTTAGTCGTGCCAATGTTTGAATCTCTTGATGTGAAAATCCCCGATTTCACCAATCCGATGGTCAAGGAGGGTCTCGATAGATCCTTAGATCTACGGTCCAGATCACATCTCAATTTTGGGTTTCAGCAATTTAGTCACGCCAACATGAAAATCTCCTGATGTGTGAATCCCTGATCTCACCAATCCGATGGTCAAGGAGGGTCCCGGTAGTTCCTTAGATATATGGTCCAGATCACGTCGCAATTTTAGGTTTTGGGGGTTAGTCGCGCCAACATATGAATCTCTTGATGTGTGATCTTGTGAAGACTAAAGGAGTCGATGTGTTAACGCCTGCACCCCTTCTTCAAATCTAATGATCACAACAGACCCAGGGTCCTCCCGAATGGATCTCGTATGTTCATCTTCTAAACGAAAGGATATTCCCTTTTGATACTTGAACCTCGCTATTATTCCTGAGATTTGTGGGATCTAAAAGGATTAAGAGTTTTTCACTCTTTCTCTTGAACATAACGCTTGGAAGCATTCTTCTACGCACTCCTTACGTCCATTCCTCAACTTTAGGACTTAGGGTGGTCTCAGTCTCTGCCCACCTTGTAGAGACTCAGTGCATACATGCACTACCCCTCCTGAGCTTATTGGACTCCGTTCTTGTAGTGATTGGGGGGTTCAACCTCCACAATCATTAAATACTCATGCGACTCTAGGACAGTGACGAAATTCTATGGGAAAGTACTTCTGAGGAATTAAACTAGTGCATAAGGAAATCAAGCAGATATGAAAGTTCTCAAGGAACGAATGCATACTTATAACTTAATCATTTAGTACAGAAACCATTTTAGGCATATAAATACAAGCATGCATTCATTATTTCCAATTCAAAGCACAAGGAATAAAAGAAAACACTTATCAGAACTATATAGTGTGATGCAACTGCTGAAAGGGGTGCTCGTTTCCACCCAACCATAGGCTCAGTCCCTCCCAATGGATTTATCATTGGACACCCCCGAGCTTAGGCCACGATGCTTTGAGATTCAATCTCTCACTTCCAGCTCAGCAAAAGTTAGGGACGAAGGTTACTCTCCTTCTCCCTATACATGAATTTCCAAGGAATTAAACTAGTGCATAAGGAAATCAAGCAGATATGAAAGTTCTCAAGGAACGAACACATACTTCTAACTTAATCATTTAATACATAAACCATTTTAGGCATATAAATACAAGCATGCATTCATTATTTCCAATTCAAAGCACAAGGCATAAAAGAAAACACTTATCAGAACTATATAGCGTGATGCAACTGCTGAAAGGGGTGCTTGTTTCCACACAACCATAGGCTCAGTCACTCCCAATGGATTTATCACTAGCCACCCCTGATATTAGGCCACGATGCTTTGATATTCAATCTCTCACTTCCATCTCAATGGAAGTTAGGGACGAATGTTACTCTCCTTCTCCCTATACAGGAATAGACAAGGATGAAGGCTACTCTCCTTCTCCTGACCCAGTCTCCCTCCCTTGCAATCAGAACTCACTTTTTTGCTTTGAATCTTTCCCCAAACCCGAGAGTTTTCACTCTCCCATCTCTGCATTCTTCACAGGTCCCCCCTCTACCCACACCATGCTTCCTTTCTTTCCTTCCTCAGCAATATTGCGTGTGGCTCGAATCCCCAGTCCATGGTCAGGTCCAGAAGCCTTACAAATGGGTGGTCTGCCCCTTCCCCTCATTAACTCTTGATGGGGTCTTCCCACCTACCAGCTTAGCTGTAATTCATTTCAGGTCATATGGTTGCTCTGATCTTGAACAATTAAAACCAACATAGTACTAGTTCGGTGGAGGTTAGCTCAACCCTTCTGGGTCCCCTCCACCACCTTTTCATTAGAAATCATCATCTCTCTTAGCACATCCCCTTCTTAGTAGTCATGTGACACATTTTCCATTATCTATTAAAATAAAAGGATTTACATTCATCGACCTCTACACAAAGGTCCACCAAATAAAACATTCACACTTTGAGTTTGCCATAGTTCCTGGACAATAAAGTTATATTTACAAACTAGGGGAAACAGGGTGTTACAATTCCCTCTCCCTTAAATGAATCATTGTCCTCGATGTTCTATCTATCAACATGATAGGTATGTACATAAGTAAACAAAGTCGGATATGCATGTCTAATGGCATCTTCCGTTTCCCACGTAGCCTCATCTGAGCCAAAGTGTTTCCATTGCACCTTGACCTGTGCAATGGTTCAGTTCCTAAGTGAGGTTTCCTTCCTGTTTAGTATGCATTGGGATTTTGGTAGGAATTCTCACTCTGGTTCCACTTGGATCACATACTAGTCAATTATATGATTAGAATCATGTACATATTTCTTCAATAATGAAACATGGAAAACGTTATGTGCCTTTACTGTGGGAGGAAGTGCTATCCTATAGGCTACAGGTCCCACTTTATGTAAGCCTTCAAAGGGTCCACAATACCGAGGTACCAACTTGGCATAGGTTCCCATTCTTGTAGAACTCTTCCTAGGTCTAGATCTGAGATAGACATGGTATCCGTCTTTGAACTCTTGGGGAGTTCTCTTTCTATTGATCCTGACAAATTTCCATATTTTTCCTTATCTGCACCACTTGTTGTTCCATTTCTTTCATCATGTCGGGTTCGATTGTAATTTTTTCCACTGGATTACTACAGCTGATTGGAATCTTGCACTGTCTACCATAGAGGATTTCAAAAGGGATCATCTTCAAGGATTCCTAATAACCGTTGTTGTAGGAAAACTCTACCAATGGTAGGTAGTCTTCCCACTTCTTATGATGATGCATTACATGAATCCTTAGCATGTCCTCTATTATTTGGTTCACTCTTTCTGTCTATACATCAGTTTGAGGGTGATAAGATGTGTTGAATAGTAATTTTGTCTCCAGACCGGCCATTAGGGATTTCCAAAAGTTTGAAGTGAATTTGGTATCTCAGTCAGATACAATTTCCTTGGGCATGCCATGCGGTCTAAATATCTCCTTCATGAATATGTTGGCAATATCTATGGCCTTGCAAGTTGATTTGACAGGAACGAAATGAGAATAATTACTTAGTTTGTCCACCATGACCATGATGGCTTCATTTTTCTTGGTCAAATTTGGTAATCTGGTGATGAAATCCATGGATATGGTTTCCCATTTCCATTCTGGGATTGATAGGGGCTATAATAATCATGTTGGATGTCAGTGCTCTACCTTAACTTGTTGGCATTCTAGGAACTTAGCTAGATAGTTAGCTATGTCTTTCTTTAACCCGGGATAATAGAGTTGTTTCCTAGTGGTTGTGATCATCTTCTAATATCTTGGGTGACCAGCATATGGTCTCTTATGCAGTTCATCCATTATGAACCTCTTCATGTCGTCACAGTTTGGAATATACAATCTATTTCTGTAAGTCAGCAACCCTTCCTTGAGCATTTGGTAGCCTTCATATTTCATCCCTGTAGGCTCTTTTCTTAGGTATGAGGTCATGGTCTCGAAGAATGCATCTATCTCTTGTGCATTTATGACTCTTTCCTTGACATCCATTTCACAGGTTCTTACTTCTTCCAGATGAATTGTTTTTATACTTCTGCTAAGGGCATCGACCACCCCATTTTCCTTTCCTTTTATGTGTTTGATTTCAAAATCGAATTCACTTAGGAGATCCATCCACCTAGCTTTCCTAGCATTGAGTTTCAGTTGATAAAACATGTGCCTCAACCAACAATGGTCTGTCATGAGAACAAATCTCCTTCCCAGGAGGTAGTGCCTCCACATTTTTAAATCATGTACTATGGCAACCAACTCTAGGTCATGGGTCACATAATTGATCTCATGTTCATTTAATTTTTGGGATGCGTAGGAAATTACACATCCCTCTTGCATAAGGACTCCTCTGATTCCTTCCTCGCAGGAATCTATACATACGAGGAAATCATTATCCAGGTCTGTAATCTTTAGCATAGGTTCATGGGTCAGGAGATATTTCAGTTCCTGAAATATTTCTTCACATTTTGATGTCCAAATGAATTTGATCCCCTTTTTCTGAAGGGTAGTAATTGGACAACCAATCTTGGAAAATCATTTTATGAACCTTCTATAGTATCCATCTAAGCCCATGAAAGATTTGATATCTGATACATCCTTTGGGGTAGGCCATTCCATAATAGATCTAATCTTATCGGGGTCCATTGCCACCCCTTCCTTAGAAATGACATGGCCTAAGTAATGGACTTGCTTTTGAAAGAAGTTTCACTTGCTAAACTTAGCGTAGAGTTGATTCTATCTTAGTACTTCAAGTATGATTCTAATATGTTCTTCATGCTCCTACTTGTTCTTGGATTATATTAGGATATCATCAATGAAAACCAATACAAATTTGTCTAGAAATTTTCCAAGTACATTATTCATCAAACACATAAAAGTGGCAGGGGCATTGGTTAACCCAAATGGCACCACCACAAATTCATAGTGACCATACCTCGTTCTGAAGTTTTTTTTGTGGATGTCTTCATCCATAATCCAGACTTGGTGGTATCCATACCTCAAGTCGATCTTCGAGAAGATGGTAGCACCTCCTAGTTGGTCAAACAAGTCATCAATTATGGGTAAGGGGTATTTGTTCTTTATGGTTGTCTTATTGAGTTTTTTGTAATATATGCATAGTCGGAGTGTGCCATCTTTCTTTTTCACAAACAAGACGGGTGCTCCCCACGGAGATATACTGGGTTGGATGTAGCCTTTCTACATCATATATTTAGTTGTAGCTTAAGCTCAACCATCTCTAGTGTGCTCATCCTATATGGCGTTCTATATGTTGGTATCGCTCCTAGTGTAACCTCTATCGAGAAATCAATATCACTTCTCGGAGGTAGACCTGGTACTTCTTCAGGGAACACGTCCTTGTATTCTCTTAATATGGGGTGGTCCTCTAGGTTTGGTTTTTCATCCTTAATGGATTCCAACACCTGTATTGCATATATGGAACACCCTTTTTTGCAATACTTCTTCATTTGAGGGGCCAATATTTGTCTCACTGAGATAGGATTTTGAATCCCTTGGAGGGTCATATTTATCCCTTCTTTGTTTACACATTCTAAAGTTTTATGATAACAGTCCACTTTATTTTTATAAGCAGCCAACCAATCCATACCAATCAACAAGTCATACGATCCCAGGGGAAGTATGTTAAGGGTCGCTTGGGTGGGAAATCCACACATGATGAATTGACAGGCTGGTATGGCCTCTGTCACCTTTCTTTTGGTCCCAGTGGCTAATTGCACCAACCACAGTTTAACATGTCTAATTGGTTTTAGTTTACACTTATCAATAGCTTGAGGGGCCACATAACTCAAATTAGAACCTAGGTCAATTAAAATAGAAACTAGATGGTTCGCGATCATACCTTCGAGCTCCACTACTGAAGCTTGGTGGTCAGCTTGATTATTGTCGAAGGCTGCATAGATTTTTGGCATGCTCCTAGCCACATGATTGACAGTGGTAACTTCTTGGATATTGTAGACTCTCTTACTGTTTTGTTGTCTGTGTGGGCAATCCCTCAATTTATGATCTTCTCCACAACCCTAGCATTTTAAGGGTTCCTTCTTGAGGTTATCAGTCTTTGCTGGGACTGTCTTAAAAGGTTTATTTCCACTTTGAGAGGGGAAATTTTGTTGATATACACTTCTAGCAGGAAGGATTGCTCTAGAATCTTTTCCATAGTTCTTAAATATTGAGGATTTAAACCTTTTCTTATGGAATCCCGAACTACTCTTCTTCTTCCAGTCCTCATGGGGTCTTGTCTTACTCCCAAATTGTTCATAACAATACCTCACCTTCTGAATAGCTTCTTCTAAGGTCTTTGGTTCGTCAAAATCAATCCTATCCTGGTAGGTCTGAGGTAACCCACAAATGAACTGCTATATTTTTTCTTTTACATCTTTTATGTAGGGTACATACCTCAGTAGTTCAAGAAATTTATTGACAAATTCATCTATGGTGAGCTTCCCCAGCCAAAGCTCATAGAATTCATTATCTTTCCCATCCATGTATTGTAACACACCCGCTACGAAAATCAAAATTTTTGGGCCTTTTTCATCTTTTCTCCGATGAATAGAATTCCCCGAATCCCTACAGGACCTGATACAAACCCTGCCATCCATTATCCGTACTCATATGATTGGCGGATATGACCACAGGTCTTACCGGAGAGGTGCTCCCGGATTTTGCGATTCGAAAAAATCGCGATGCATGTATTCCCTTGTACATTTTGGGGTTTCATCCATCGGAATTTCGTGTCTAGCGAACACGATGAAAACTGACCTTTGGAGATCCCGGGTACCGAAATGCCAAAACAACAAAACCATGTGTGCTAGTCCATTTCGGGACTTCGCCTATCGGGATTTTATGATATGCGAGGACAGGAGGATTTTGCATCTGGGTCTCCCGAAAGCTGAAACTCTGAAACATCATAACCTGTCCACGCTCTATCATTTCAGGATGTCGCAAGTCAAGATTTCGGGAGTCGTGGGGACAAGAGACTTGCCTCTAGATATCCAAGGTGTCGAAACACAGGAACATTAAATTCTAGTCATGCTATACTCATTTTGGGGTTTCATACTTCGGGATTTCAGGACTTGCGAGTACAAGAAGACTGACCCTTGGGTTTCTCGGTTGTTGAAACACTGAAACGCCAAGGCTTACCCACGCTAGACCTTTTCGGGGTTTCATACTTCAGGATTTCGCAATGTGCGATGACAAGGGGTCTCGCATATGAGTTTTCCAGGGGCCAAAGTTCTGAAATGCAGATATATATA
>ML788285.1:283873-302423 GCA_009831015.1 Picea engelmannii | reverse complement strand
GGGAGGGGGATGTGCTGAAAAAGAGACCACGATGGCTAAATAAGGGTGGTGGAAGGCACTTGGAATGGTGGCATTAACTTTCGCCGAAACCAATACTGTATTTGGTCTTCACTGGCCCGGAGAACCAAGAGCGGTTCGCTGGCCCTGAAATAAATTACTTGCCAGGATGGTAGGTGAAGATGATCCTCATGGGTTAATGAAGGATGGGGGTTAACCGCCCATCTATGGAGGCCTCAGACCCGACCACCATGGGGAAATTCATGCCACACATAACCTCACCGGAAAAGAAAAGATAGGTAAAATGTGTGGAAGGGGGTGCGAGGGGGGGATCGCAGGAAAAAGGATTGAAAGAACTCTGGAACAAAAATACAGAGTGAGTGATAGCATAGAAGAAGGAGAGTAACCTTCATTCTCGATCGATAAATAATAGAGACAGAGAGTCTCAAGCATCATGGTCTAGAGACAGAGACAGACAATAGTGATTCCTCTTCTGATGACATACCTGACAACTAAATCTATCACACAGATTCTGACTCCTCTCAGATAGAAGAAGCTTTAAAATTCTTAGACATTAAAATGATGACCCCATACATCGACCTCAAAGCCCTTCTCAAACAGAGGTTTGTCCTGCAAGAAAAAATGTCTGCCCTCACTCCGGGACAATTTCATCTTTCCGATCGCTATGCTTCTCAACTTGCTTTCTTCAATATTCAAATTGATGAAATCCAGCAGCCAAGCGTGGTGAATATTCACCATTACACACCCACCGATGTTGAATTCATCTGACCACAAAAACAAGACACTAAGAGCAAGGCCAAAGGTACTGTTAAGATTTATGAACCCATTCCAGAAGCCACATCAGCCTCTGCATCTTTAGATGAATCCTTAGACAGTACTATCTTCCACCTTGAAGAGTCTATTAAAGAAAAAGAAGCATTGATAAAAGAATTATGGATAAGCTTAAAGTTGCAGAAAGAAGAATTGAACTTTCTCAAGAAGAAAAAGGATGAAGAAACAGAAAGAGAAATGTTCTACAATGAGACAGACATTGAGCAATTGGAATCTAGGCTAGTTAAGAGCTTAGATGATAGAGTGGTCATCTCTGTACATATAAATGTCCAAGGTTATCTGCAATATACCTTAGATGCATAGTTAGATACTGGTGCAATGAATTCTTGTGCTAAGTATGGAGCCTTGCCATCATATTATTGGCAGCCTGTAGATATCTCCTTTAGAGCTGTCAACAAGACTGAATTAAAAATCAAATATATAGCTCCAAACTTTCCTATCTACTTACAGGAAGCAAAAGTGCCAGTAACTCTCTACTGCTTTGACACAGGTGCAGATATACTATTAGGACAAGACTTTGTAAATAAGTGCTTGCCTTGTACTATAGGAAACAAATTTGTATAGTTTACTATTTCTGCCAATACTGTTAAGATACCAAGCAAGTACACATATGAAACAAGAATTGCAATAAAACAAAGCATGAAAGAAGTAGAAAAATCTGCAAGCAGCCTGATAAAAATCCAAAAGATTATTGGAAATGTTGAAAAGCATGGAATGGATATTATAAAAGACATTAAAGAAAAGAGAGAGTTTGATTGTACATCAGACTATCCCAGTGCCTTTTGGACAAGAGAACAATACTTTGTCAGTCTTCCATATAGAGAAGATTACACTCCTAGACCTCAAAAGGCCTCTGCTAATCATATGTCTCCTACTGAATGCGAATATTGCCAAAAGGAGATTTCATAACTATTAGAAAAGGAAGTTGATAAAAGTAAGTAGAAGCCCATGGGCTTGTCCTGCCTTCTATGTCAACAAACACAGTGAGCAGAAAAGAGGAAAACCAAGAATGGTTATAAATTATAGAGCCTTGAATGATGCTCTGCTTCCTATTAGATTTCCTCTGCCTTCCAAAGAATTATTGTTTTCAAAGATTGGGAAGTGTAACATATTTAGCAAGTTTGATTTGAAAAGTGGATTTTGGCAAATAGGAATTATTCCTAAAGACAGATATAAAACTGCATTTGTTGTTCCTAATGGACAGTATCAATGGAGAGTAATTCCATTTGGTTTGAAGAACACTCCATCAGAATTCCAAAAGAGGATGGATGATATCTTCAAACATTTAAGTTTTGTTATTGTATATATTGATGATTTACTTGTTTGCTCTGTTGACTGTAAAGCACATGTACAACATTTGAAGGTTGTTTATGACCTGCTGTATAAACATGGATTAGTGCTCAGCCGATCAAATCTTTGCTGGGCTCAGACAAAGATAGAGTATCTTGGGTTGATACTATCTAAAGGAGAAGTAGAACTCCGGGATCATGTTTTGAAGAAACTCTCAGATTTCCCTGATGAAATTCTTGACCAAAAACAGCTACAAAGGTTCCTTGGTTGCCTAAACTATATTCGACAGTTCTATGAGAACCAAGCTAAAGATGTCTGAATATTGCAGAAAATACTAAGTAAAACTTTACCATGGAATTATAAAATGACTCAAGTTGTTCAGATTATTAAGTAGAAGATCAAGAATCTTCCTAGACTGTATCTTCCAGACATGACTCTTCAGCTCATTCTTGAAACTGATGCCTCCAATGAAACATGGGAAGCAGTACTTTTGCAGAAAAATGGTCATAAACTGGAAGAATTCTATATTTATACTTCTGGATGCTTCAGTGATACCGAGTCAAGATATCCTTCATCTCACAAAGAAATCCTTGCTGTCAAAAATGGCATCAAGAAATTCAGGATGTTTCTAAAACCTGTACATTTTATTGTTAGAACAGACCTGAAACATATGAAAGGAATGTTATCTAACCAAATATTGTTGGAACAGGGAAATAACAGAATTTTGCGTTGGAGCTTGTGGCCTGACGGATTTGACTTTGAAATCCAATACAAGCCAGGAAAAGATAATTGCATTGTTGATATGCTTACTAGAGAAGCAACTCCTACTAAATATAAGGACAAAACAATTAAATGGCTTCATCCTCCTTGAGCATAAGGGATGCTCCTCCACCAAGATTCAAATGGATCCTGGTGTGTGATTCTTGTAAATATTGTTATTGTTTTGATTGTTTAGCTTGTTGTATAAAGTCCTGTCCATCTTGTATAAATATCCTCACCAACTGGGTATAGTCATATAATCATCTACAGACATATTTCAGCTATTTCAGATATGCACGCAATGTTTCTAGAGGTATAATGACTGGAGGACCATTTCAAGGACAAGCTTATATAGTGCTATATACACCAGACATTACTTATGAAGATTACTGCAAGATAATGCTACAAACAAAGACTGATGGATCTTGCTGGATTACCTTTGAATGTTCTCCATTCAAAGATTATCACTATTTTTGGTCTGGTTGGTTGTATATATTGTTCTAGATATATTGTCCTAGAGATGTTGATTTCTTTCAAGCAAGTAAGGAAGCTTTTATCCAATGGTTCCAAGAAGAAGTTCAAGAAGCAGTACACTATGAAGGATGGTTTACTTTTAAACTATCATTTATGGGAAGTGACTTAATTCCATTAGAGACTGAGCCATCTCAGCCTCCTGCTTATAAAGTTACCACTGATTATTTTGGTGACTTATGTGTACCAGATGATGAGTTGATCCCTGCTATGAAAGGATCCCCTTTCTACAAATTTTTCAGTGGGCTTCCTCCCTTTTCAAACGATCACAACTCTCCTCCTAGAAGTCACTTTGGTTATGACAGTGACGCCTCTTTTGATTCTATAGATGAATTTAATATAATAAATAGAATGGAAGCATGATGGGCCTAGATGTCCCACTTTGTAATAAAGAGATTATTTTCATGTCTATCGGGCCGACAGTGGTGTCCCGACAGTTCCGTCGGTTCCTGTAGAACTCCACAGTGTAATCATGTGATATGGAATAATTACTTTAGTCAGATTCATTCCGTAAAAGTTGGTATGGGTCCACATATGGCCGAGCCTCCAAGGGACGAGATAACAGCTACAGTCCACAGCTTCCCCATCCACTTCATGGAATCTTTTGTAACCGGCAGTTGCCAGTATTTGTCTACCGGTGACCTGCTTAAAGTTGTATAAATAAGACTCTACCCCTCTCATTTGATTCATTCGGAATTGGAGAGAGCAAGAGAGAGTCTAGTATGAGTCTTAGAGTCTGTCTATAAGTCGAGCAGTGTGTATCCTCTTCACTCACCTTCGGGATCTTGTGAACGAAAAACATTGATCTCAAGTGTAAGATCCTAGCGCTATAGTGTCTCTCTGAAAATTGGAATCAGAGCCATAAGTGTAGTGTCAAGCTAGTTTATGCCTGAGCAGTAGGCCAGGAGCCTGTCTAATATTTTCTTCGGAAAAGACATAAGACTAAAAGCCCTGCTTTTCTGTGCAGTTATAGCTTATAGTTTCTGTCTGTAATTCATGCCTCCTGCATGAAATTGTAATATCCATATAAGTTGATTAATACAAAGAATATTGTTGTGAAGTAACGAGCCTTGTAACGAGCCTTGTGTCGGAAGTATATGATTGTGAGATGTGCAAATACTCAGTGTTGGGTGATGTGATCTACTTGACTATGGTCTCCAGCTACTACTGTAGGACAAGTAAGCCAGTCATTGTTGCCGAAGAAGGCGTTGTAGTGTTGCATAAGTCCTTTTCCCATAGTAAGTTGATCTTACCATTTAGCATATTTGCTTACCTGCAATACTCTAAGTATACTGTCAGAAGTTGCAGTAGTTTCAAATGGCTTCGCAAAAGAACAGTTCTTCTTATGATTTGTCAGCTGATGTTAAATACAAACCTTCTAAGTGGTGTACTCATTTTCTTAGTAAGTCTTCGTCCAATTCTTCTAAAGCTTTATATAATACCAGACTGATAGCTCAAGAATATGAGCCAGATGTTAATTGGCGTATGCCTGAAATTGAGCCTTCTAAGATCTATGATATCCCTGTGTTTCAGTTTCGTGCTACTACTCTCATTAGATATTGTTCTAATAATGTTCCACTCTCTCTTGGACAATCTGTCTACCAGATTCCTCTAATCCAACAAGCTGATATTGATTGGGGATTAGAACATGGTTATAAGTATGTTCATCTTGGCTTAATACAGTTTGGAATTAATCCTTTGGGCAGACCCAGTCTAGATACTTCTGTCTTAACATGTATCATTGACTCTAGACATAATACTTTCTCTGACGCACTTATTTCCAGATTCCAAGCTCCGTTACATAATGGACCAGTCTTGTCATCTGCTCTTCCAAGATATCAAGTCTCCCTCATAGATCCCTATATCAATACTCTCTTACAAGCCTATGTAAATTTCTCTGGCTTTAACATGGCCGAATCCTCTGAAATTGCCCAATTACATACTACTGTCTGCCTTCGTTTTGTCTCTACTACCATACCTGCATTAAATCCTAAACTTTTGCAGCGAGCTACTAACGAAAGTGTGGTGGTTGGTCCCAACAATATTTATCCTCTTACTTTAGGTTTTGCTAAACTTACAGAAATAGAAGAATGGTATGCAGAGTATATGCCTATTTCTTCCCAAATTACACCCCCAATGCCTCGAGAACTGAAGTTCGAAACAAATGCTTCGGGAAGAAATATGTTAAAAATAGGAAGATCACAATGTACTAGAATACAAGATCTAGATAGACAAATGTCATCCCTCACTACAAGTACTTCTGATCCTATTCCTAGACAGTCCTCTGCCAGATATTCCTCCAGCAAAACTCCTGTATATAAACCTATTCTAGGTAGTTATAAATTAGATGATCATTTATTAACTCATCAGAAAGGTTCTAGAAATTGTTATTACTGTCAAAATCATTTTCCAGTCCAAGAACCCTCTTCTGATTATCCTGTAAATACTGATTTAGCCCATTATCCATCTGCTCCCAAAACATTCAGAACTTATCAGTCAAAACAAGAGCATAATGGACAACATCCTAACTGCTCTGAATGTGAAAGTCTAGCTATCCCTATGATCAAAATGATGAATGCTCCTTTGCCAAGAAGTGGAAGGGATAAAAATCCTGAACTACCATATAGAAATCTAGGACCAGGGAACCATGTCCCTAAATTCCAAAATGATATGGTAGCTAATCTAGACTTTATCAAATATAGAAAAGCAGATGCTGACCCTCCTCAAGATATTGTCAGACTTCAAAATTATGCAAACTACTAGTCAGTTTGTCTTGCTCATAACATAGATGATATAGCGCAAGACCTAGTTCAAACCAAGATTCATTTAAATGGTTTGCATGCTGAGATTGATTCATTAGAATCAAATCAATAACAGATGAAGTCTCAACTTGAAAAAAAATTTGAAAAATTAGAAATAATTCAGACTGCAGTTTTTAGTCTGAAAGCTTCTTTTGAGGAAGAAACAAAACCTTCCTCTCCAGTTTTGATTGAAGAAATTGAGAATGATGTTTCCTTTAAATGGTTTGGTTCTTCTAATACTCCTGAAGAACGGAAGCAACTAACTCTTAAACAGCTAGTTGAAGACATGCCTAATCCCAATTTGGCAAGAATTGCTGAAGTCTGACAGCTTGCTATGAATAAATTAGAGTTAGTAAAAAAGAAATCTTCTGAAATAGAAGATGACATAAAACATGCCTCAAATAGAAGATTAGAACCAGATCCTTTTTTAAAGGTTATTGGTGGTGAAGAAAGCTCATCTGCTAATGTTGAAGATCCTCAAGCAATGTCTAATGATGAATCTAAAGCAAAAAGTTTCCAGACTGCTTGGGAAAAATGGTGCAACACAAAGTATGGTACATCCAAGAAAGCCCCTATAGATCCTACCAATACTAATGCTCATCCTACACTTTCTTCTGCCAATATAGAAAGTGCTCCAATCTCTAATCTGAATTGTAAGTCTAAAACTGAGATAATGATGACCATTCAGAAATGGAAAGCCTGGGCTAAAACCCAGAAAATGATATTCAAAGATAAAGTCTCTTGATTAATACAAAGAATATTGTAATATCCATATCAGTTGATTAATACAAAGAATATTGTTGTGAAGTAACGAGCCTTGTAACGAGCCTTGTGTCTGAAGTATATGATTGTGAGATGTGCAAATACTCAGTGTTGGGTGACGTGATCTACTTGACTGTGGTCTCTAGCTACTGCTGTAGGACAAGTAAGCCAGTCGTTGTTGCCGAAGAAGGCGTTGTAGTGCTGCATAAGTCCTTTTCCCATAGTAAGTTGATATTACCATTTAGCATATTTGCTTACCTACAATACTCTAAGTATACTGTCAGAAGTTGCAGTAGTTTCAAATGGCTTCGCAAAAGAACAGTTCTTCTTATGATTTGTCAGTTGATGTTAAATACAAACCTTCTAAGTGGTATACTCATTTTCTTAGTAAGTCTTCGTCCAATTCTTCTAAAGATTTATATAATACCAGAATGATAGCTCAAGAATATGAGCCAGATGTTAATTGGCATATGCCTGAAATTGAGCCTTCTAAGATCTATGATATCCCTGTGTTTCAGTTCTGTGCTACTACTCTCATTAGATATTGTTCTAATAATGTTCCACTCTCTCTTGGACAATCTGTCTACCAGATTCCTCTGATCCAACAAGCCGATATTGATTGGGGATTAGAACATGGTTATAAGTATGTTCATATTGGCTTAATACAGTTTGGAATTAATCCTTTGGTCGGACCCAGTCTAGATACCTTTGTCTTAACATGTATCATTGACTCTAGACATAATACTTTCTCTGACGCACTTATTTCTGGATTCCAAGCTTTGTTACATAATGGACCAGTTTGGTCATCTGCTCTGCCAAGATATCAAGTATCCCTCACAGATCCCTATATCAATACTCTCTTACAAGCCTATGTACATTTCTCTGGCTTTAACACGGCCAAATCCTCTGAAATTGCCCAATTACATACTACCGTCTGCCTTCGTTTTGTCTCTACTACCATGCCTGCATTAAATCCTAAACTTTTGCAGCGAGCTACTAACGAAAGTGTGGTGGTTGTTCCCAGCAATGTTTCTCCTCTTACTTTAGGTTTTGCTAAACTTACAGAAATAGAAGAATGGTTTGCAGAGTATATGCCTATTTCTTCCCAAATTACACCCCCAATGCCTCGAGAACTGAAGTTCGAAACAAACGCTTCGGGAAGAAATGTGTTAAAAATAGGAAGATCACAAAGTACTAGAATACAAGATCTGGATAGACAAATGTCATCCCTCACTACAAGTACTTCTGATCCTATTCCTAGACAGTCCTCTGCCAGATATTCCTCCAGCAAAACTCCTGTATATAAACCTATTCTAGGTAGTTCTAAATTAGATGATCATTTATTAACTCATCAGAAAGGTTCTAGAAATTGTTATTACTGTCAAAATCATTTTCCAGTCCAAGAACCCTCTTCTGATTATCCTGTAAATACTGATTTAGCCCATTATCCATCTTCTCCCAAAACATTCAGAACTTATCAGTCAAAACAAGAGCATAATGGACAACATCCTAACTACTCTGAATGTGAAAGTCTAGCTATCCCTATGATCAAAATGATGAATGCTCCTTTGCCAAGAAGTGGAAGGGATAAAAAGCCTGAACTACCATATAGAAATCTAGGACCAGGGAACCATGTCCCTAAATTCCAAAATGATATGGTCGATGATCTAGACTTTATCAAATATAGAAAAGCAGATGCTGACCCTCCTCAAGTTATTGTCAGACTTCAAAATTATGCAAACTACCAGTCAATTTGTCTTGCTCAGAACACAGATGATATAGCGAAAGACCTAGTTCAAACCAAGATTCATTTAAATGGTTTGCATGCTGAGATTGATTCATTAGAATCAAATCAATAACAGATGAAGTCTCAACTTGAAAAAAAAAATGAAAAATTAGAAATAATTCAGATTGCAGTTTTTAGTCTGAAAGCTTCTTTTGAGGAAGAAACAAAACCTTCCTCTCCAATTTTGATTGAAGAAATTGAGAATGATGTTTCCTTTAAATGGTTTGGTTCTTCTAATACTCCTGAAGAACGGAAGCAACTAACTCTTAAACAGCTAGCTGAAGACATGCCTAATCCCAATTTGGCAAGAATTGTTGAAGTCTTATAGCTTGCTATGAATAAATTAGAGTTAGTGAAAAAGAAATCTTCTGAAATAGAAGATGACATAAAACATGCCTCAAATAGCAGATTAGAACCAGAGCCTTTTTTAAAGGTTATTGGTGGTGAAGAAAGCTCATCTGCTAATGTTGAGGATCCTCAAGCAATGTCTGATGATGAATCTAAAGCAAAAAGTTTCCAGACTGCTTGGGAAAAATGGTGCAACGCAAAGTATGGTACATCCAAGAAAGCCCCTATAGATCCTACCAATACTAATGCTCATCCTACACTTTCTTCTGCCAATATAGAAAGTGCTCCAATCTCTAATCTGAATTGTAAGTCTAAAACTGAGATAATGATGACCATTCAGAAATGGAAAGCCTGGGCTAAAACCCAGAAAATGATATTCAAAGATAAAGTCTCTTGGAGTGATTTAGCTCTAAGACTCACTTGGGGATTTACTGGAAATTTAGGGATTTGGTGGGAAAGAGTTACCCCTAGAAGCAAGCTCAGAATACTAGATCATGAGAAACCAATTGATGAGCTTGTAAAAGTTGTTATTCATGAATTCTATGGCGAAATAAAATTAGATATAAATAATTTTGTTGATTTATACATGAATCAACAACTATGCTGTGTCTCCCAGCTTCCCAAATTCTTCTGTACCATGCAAGATATGTTATATAAGGTCCCTGATCCAAAAAACATAGCATATCTCAGAAAATATTTATTTGCTATGCCTGGAAAAATACCAGAGCTAGTTAGAGAAAGATTGGATGATCTAGAAATAGACATATCTGAGTTATCTTTAGCTGGCTTGCAAGAGCAAATAGTCACTGCTCTGCAAAAAGAATGTCTTCAAAAGAAGACCAATAAATCTTTGAAGAAAAAATTAGGTTTCGACTCATCTGTTTGTGATGTCTTCACTGAAACCTACCACTTTGGTTGTAACAAGAAGAAGAAAACAAAATATTCTTGTAAAAAAGACTGTGCTTGTTGAGAATGTAAGACTCAAAAGAAAAGTTTTACACGAAAGACGCCTAGACACTTTTTCAGAAACAGTCAATCGAAAAAGAAAGCCTATTTTAAACGACGGCCATAGAATGTTAAAGCAAAGCAGTATTCCTTCTTTATCTGAAAAAATCCTGGCCACTAGGCTTCTCAGTGTCCTCTGCGGTCTAAGACTAAGTTCCAGACCAAAATTATGGATCTTTTCCTGTATGGTTATGATCCAGCTGAATGGGAACTAGTTGAACATCGTTCAGATGGTGAATACCTATCTCTCACAGATGATAGTGATTCCTCTTCTGATGACATACCTAACAACCAAAGCTATCACACAGATTCTGACTCCTCTCAGATAGAAGAAGCTTTAAACTTCTTAGACATTAAAATGATGACCCCATACATCGACCTCAAAGCCCTTCTCAAACAGAGGTCTGTCCTGCAAGAAAAAATGTCTGCCCTCACTCCGGGACAATTTCAGCTTTCTGATCGCTATGCTTCTCAACTTTCTCGCCTCAATATTCAAATTGATGAAATCCAGCAGCCAAGCATGGTGAATATTCACCATTACATACCCGTCGATGTTGAATTCATCCGACCACAAAAACAAGACACTAAGACCAAGACCAAAGGTACTGTTAAGATTTATGAACCCATTCCAGAAGCCACATCAGCCTCTGCATCTTTAGATGAATCCTTAGACAGTACTATCTTCCACCTTGAAGAGTATATTAAAGAAAAAGAAGCATTGATAAAAGAATTATGGATAAGCTTAAAGTTGCAGAAAGAAGAATTGAACTTTCTCAAGAAGAAAAAGGATGAAGAACTAGAAAGAGAAATGTTCTATAATGTGACAGACATTGAGCAATTGGAATCTAGGCTAGTTAAGAGCTTAGATGATAGAGTGGTCATCTCTGTACATATAAATGTCCAAGGTTATCTGCAATATACCTTAGATGCACAGTTAGATACTGGTGCAATGAATTCTTGTGCTAAGTATGGAGCCTTGCCATCATATTATTGGTAGCCTGTAGATATCTCCTTTAGAGTTGTCAACAAGACTGAATTAAAAATCAAATATATAGCTCCAGACTTTCCTATCTACTTACAGGAAGCAAAAGTGCCAGTAACTCTCTACTACTTTGACACAAGTGCAGATATACTATTAGGACAAGACTTTGTAAATAAGTTCTTGCCTTGTACTATAGCAAACAAATTTGTACAGTTTACTATTTCTGGCAATACTGTTAAGATACCAAGAAAGTCCACATATGAAACAAGAATTGCAGTAAAACAAAGCATGCAAGAAGTAGAAAAATCTGCAAGCAACCTGATAAAAATCCAAAAGATTATTGAAAACGTTGAAAAGCATGGAATGGATATTATAAAAGACATTAAAAAAAAGATAGAGTCTGATTGTACATCAGACTATCCCAATGCCTTTTGGACAAGAGAACAATAATTTGCCAGTCTGCCATATAGAGAAGATTACACTCCTAGACCTCAAAAGGCCTCTGCTAATCATATGTCTCCTACTGAATGCGAATATTGCCAAAAGGATATTTCAAAACTATCAGAAAGGAAGTTGATGGAAGTAAGTAGAAGCCCATGGGCTTGTCCTGCCTTCTATGTCAACAAACACAGTGAGCAGAAAAGAGGAAAACCAAGAATGGTTATAAATTATAGAGCCTTGAATGATGCTCTGATTCCTATTAGATTTCCTCTGCCTTCCAAAGAATTATTGTTTTCAAAGATTGGGAAGTGTAACATATTTAGCAAGTTTGATTTGAAAAGTGGATTTTGGCAAATAGGAATTATTCCTAAAGACAGATATAAAACTACATTTGTTGTTCCTAATGGATAGTATCAATGGAGAGTAATGCCATTTGGTTTGAAGAATGCTCCATCGGAATTCCAAAAGAGGATGGATGATATATTCAAACATTTAAGTTTTGTTATTGTATATATTGATGATTTACTTGTTTGCTCTGTTGACTGTAAAGCACATGTACAACATTTGAAGGTTTTTTATGACCTACTGTATAAACATGGATTAGTTCTCAGCCGATCAAAGCTTTGTTGGGCTCAGACAAAGATAGAGTATCTTGGGTTGATACTATCTAAAGGAGAAGTAGAACTCCATGATCATGTTTTGAAGAAACTCTCAGATTTCCCTGATGAAATTCTTGACCAGAAACAACTACAAAGGTTCTTTGGTTGTCTAAATTATATTCGGCAGTTCTATGAGAACCAAGCTAAAGATGTCCGAATATTGCAGAAAAGACTAAGTAAAACTTTACCATAGAATTATAAAATGACTCAAGTTGTTCAGATTATTAAGCAGAAGATCCAGAATCTTCCTAAACTGTATCTTCCAGACATGACTCTTCATCTCATTCTTGAAACTGATGCCTCCAATGAAACATGGGCAGCAGTACTTTTGCAAAAAAATGGTCCTAAACTGGAAGAAGTCTGTATTTATACTTTTGGATGCTTCAGTGATACCGAGTCAAGATATCCTTCCTCTCACAAAGAAATCCTTGCTGTCAAAAATGGCATCAAGAAATTCAGGATGTTTCTAAAACCTGTACATTTTATTGTTAGAATAGACCTAAAACATATGAAAGGAATGTTATCTAACCAAAGATTGTTGGAACAGGGAAATAACAGAATTTTGTGTTGGAGCTTGTGGCTTGACGGATTTGACTTTGAAATCCAATACAAGCCAGGAAAAGATAACTGCATTGTTGATCTGCTTACTAGAGAATCACCTCCTACTAAAGATAAGGACAAAACAATTAAATGGCTTCATCCTCCTTGAGCATAAGGGATGCTCCTCCACCAGGATTAAAATGGATCCTAGTGTGTGATTCTTGTAAATATTGTTATTGTTTTGATTGTTTAGCTTGTTGTATAAAGTCCTGTCCATCTTGTATAAATATCCTCACCAACTGGGTACAGTCATATAATCATCTACAGACATATTTCAGCTATTTCAGATATGCACACAATGTTGCTAGAGGTATAATGACTGGAGGACCATTTCAAGGACAAGCTTATATAGTGCTATATACACTAGACATTACTTATGAAGATTACTGCAAGATAATGCTACAAACAAAGACTGGTGGATCTTGCTAGATTACCTTTGAATGTTCTCCATTCAAAGATTATCATTATTTTTGGTCTGGTTGGTTGTATATACTGTTCTGGACATATTGTCCTAGAGATGCTGATTTTTTTCAAGCAAGTAAGGAAGCTTTTATCCAATGGTTCCAAGAAGAAGTTCAAGAAGCAGCACACTATGAAGGATGGTTTACTTTTAAACTATCATTTATGGGAAGTGACTTAATTCCATTAGAGACTGAGCCATCTCAGCCTCCTGCTTATAAAGTTACCACTGATTATTTTGGTGACTTATGTGTACCATATGATGAGCTGATCCCTGCTATGAAAGGATCCCCTTTCTACAAATGTTTCAGTGGGCTTCCTCACTTTTCAAACGATCACAGCTCTCCTCCTAGCAGTCACTTTGGTTATGACAGTGACGCCTCTTTTGATTCTATAGCTGAATTTAATATAATAAATAGAATGGAAGCATGATGGGCCTAGATGTCCCACTTTGTAATAAAGAGATTATTTTCATGTCTATTGGGCCGATAGTGGTGTCCCGACAGTTTCGTGGGTTCCTGTAGAACTCCACAGTGTAATCATGTGATATGGAATAATTACTTTAGTCAGAGTCATTCCGTAAAAGTTGGTATGGGTCCCCATATGGCCGAGCCTCCAAGGGACGAGATAACAGCTACAATCCACAACTGCCCCATCCACTTCATGGAATCTTTTGTAACCGGCAGTTGCCAGTATTTTTCTACCGGTAACCTGCTTAAAGTTGTATAAATAAGACTCTAGCCCTCTCATTTGATTCATTTGGAATTGGAGAGAGCAAGAGAGAGTCTAGTATGAGTCTTAGAGTCTATCTATAAGAAGATTGTATATACACACACACACACACACACACACAGAGATATATATATATATATGTGTGTGTGTGTGTGTGTGTGTGTGTGTGTGTGTGTGTGTGTATATACATATATATATACAGATATATATATACAGATATATATATACAGATATATATATATATATATATATATATATATATATATATATATATATATATATATATATATATATATATATATATATATATAATGTTAATTTACATTCATCGGCCTTGTATACTAAGGTCCATTCAGAATAACACATTCACATCTTTGAGTTTGCCACAGTTCTTGGCCAACATAATTATTTTTATAGACTGGGGGAAACAGGGTGTTACAATTCCCTCCCTCTTAAAGGAACATCGTCCTTGATGTTCTATCTATCATCATGACATGTATGTATAGAGGTAAACCAAATTGGATATCCTTGTTTCATGGCATCCTCCATTTCCCATGTAGCCTCATCTGGGCTAAAATGTCTCCACTGCACCTTGACCTGTGCAATGGTTCGGTTTCGAAGCGGGATTTAGTTTCTATCCAGTATGCATTGAGGTTCTGGTAGGAATTCTCCCTTCGGTTCCACCTAGATCATAGACCAGTCAATTATATGATTAGAATCATATACATATTTCTTCAATAATGAAACATGGAAAACATTATGTGCTTTTATGATGGGAGGAAGTGCTAGTCTATAGGCTACAGGTCCCACTCTATCTATCACCTCAAAGGGTCCACAATACCAAGGTGCCAACTTGGCACAAGCTCCCATTTTCAGGGAACTCTTCTTAGGCCTAACTCTGAGATATACATGGTCACTCATCTTGAACTCTCTTGGGGTTCTCTTTTGGTCGGCATAACTTTTCTGTCGGTTCTGAGTGACCTTCAAGTTTTGTTTTATCCGAATCACTTGCTATTCCATTTCTTTCAACATGTCAGGTCCAAAATAAATTATGTTTATGGGATTACTCCAACTGACAGGAGTGTTGCACGGCCTACCATAGAGGACTTCGAACGGACTCATCTTTAGGGATTCTTGGTAGCCGTTGTTGTAGGCGAATTCCACCAGTGGCAGGTAGTCTTCCCACTTCTTGGGTTGATGCATTACATGCATTCTTAACATGTCTTCTAGTATTCAGTTCACTCTTTCTGTCTATTTGTCAGTTTGAGGGTGATAGGTGGTGCTAAATAGTAACTTGGTCTCTAAACTATCCATCAGTGTTTTCCAAAAGTTGGAAGTAAATTTAGTGTCTCTGTCAGACACGATCTCTTTCAGCATACCATGCAGTCTAAATATCTCCTTCATGATTACCTGGGCGATGTCTTATTGACTTGCAAGTCGATTTGACATGGATGAAATGAGAAGGCTTGCTCAATTTATCCACCACAACCATAATGGCGTCATTATGTTTGGTCGAGGTCTCTAATCCAGTAATGAAATCCATGAAGATGGTTTCCCATTTCCATTCTGGGATTGGCAGAGGTTGTAATAATCCTATTGGGTGTCGGTGTACTGCTTTTACCTATTGGCATTCTATGCATTTGGCTAGGTACTCAGCTATGTCTTTCTTCAATCCAGGCCAATAGAACTGTTTCCTGGTGGCCGTGATCATCTTCTGGTATCCTGGATTACCAATATAGGTTCTTTTATGTAGTTCATCCAGTATGAACCTCTTCAAGTCATCATAATATAGGATATACAATCTACTTTGGTAAGTGAGCAGACCTCCTTCCATCATCTGGTAGCCTCCATACTTTATCCCTGTTGGTTCTTGCTGTAGGTATGAGGTCACGGTCTGGAAGAATGTGTCTATCTCTTGTGCATTTCTGACTCTTTCCTTGACATCCATCTCGTAGGTACTTACTACTACCAGATGAATTGTTTTCATGCTTCGACTAAGGGCATCAGCCACCCTATTTTCCTTTCCCTTAATATGTTTGATTTCAAAATCAAACTCACTGAGGAGGGACATCCAACTATCTTGTCTGGCATTGAGCTTTGGTTGGTCAAAAAAATATCCCAATCCACAGTGGTCTGTCATAAGTACAAATCTCCTTCCCATGAAGTAATGCCTCCACATTTTTAAGGCGTGCACTATGGCGGCCAACTCTAGATCATGGGTCACATAGTTGACTTTTTTCTCAATCAATTTTTGGGATTCATAGCAGACCACACTTCCTCCCTGCATAAGGACTCCTCCGAGCCCTTCCTTATAGCCATCTGTGCACATGAGGAAGTTAGCTTTAGGATCAACAATATTTAGTACGGGTGCATGGGTCAGTAGATGTTTCAGGGTTTGAAATATTTCTTCACATTTTTGTGTCCACGTGAATTTTGTCCCCTTCTTCTAGAGGGCAATGATTGGACACCCAATCTTGGAGAATCCTTTTATAAATCTCCTATAGTAACCTTCTAATCCCATAAAGGATCTGATATCCGAAACATCCTTTGGGGTAGGCCATTCCATAATAGACCTGATTTTGTCAAGGTCTACTGCTACTCCTTCTTCGGATAGAACATGGCCCAAGTAATGTATTTTCTTCTGGAAGAAATCACACTTGTTGAATTTGGCATAGAGTTGATTCTCATAGAACTTGAAGCACAAGCCTAAGGTGTTCCTCATGCTCCTCTCTATTCTTGGAGTAAATTAATATATCATCAATAAAAACTAGTACAAATTTGTCTAGGAATTTGCTGAGTACATTGTTCATCAAGCACATAAAAGTGGCAGCAGCATTGGTTAACCCAAATGGCACTACCACAAACTCATAGTGACCATATCTTGTCCTGAAGGCAGTTTTGGGTATGTCTTCACCGTTGATTCGGACTTGATGGTATCCATACCTCAAGTCAATCTTCGAGAAGATAGAGGCACCTCCCAATTTATCAAATAGGTCATCAATCCTGGGTAAGGGGTACTTGTTCTTTATGGTTACCTTATTTAGTTGTCTATAATCTATGCACAGTTGGAGGGTACCATCTTTCTTTTTCACAAACAGGACTGGTGCTCCCCATGGAGACACATTGGGCTGGATATAGCATTTGTCCATCATTTCTTTTAGTTGTAATTTGAGTTCAACTAACTCAGGTGTGCTCATCCTGTAGGGTTTCCTAGACACTGGCACCACTCCTGGTGCAAGTTCTATTGAGAATTCAATGTCTCTCCTTGGAGGTAGACCTGGTACCTCTTCCAGAAATACATCTCTATATTTTCTTAGGGTGGGGTGGTCTTTGAGGCTTGGTTTTTCATCTTCAATATTTTTCAAAACCTGCATTGCATATAGGGGACATCTTTTTCGGCAATACATTCTCATTTGTAGAGCTGATATTTGTCCCACCGAGACAGGTTTTCGGATCCCTTGAAGGGTTATCCTTTTCCCTTCTTTACTTACACATTCTAAGGTTTTATGGTAACAGTCCAATCTGGATTTATGGGCGGCTAGCCAGTCCATACCAATCAACAGATCATATGATCCCAGGGGTAATATGTTAAGGGTTGCTTGGGTGGAGAATTCACCCAACATTAATTGGCAGGCTGATATGACCTCTGCTACCCTTCTTTTGGTGCCAGTGGCTAACTGTACCAACTATGGCTTGGTAGGTTTATGTGACTGTAGTTTACACTTATCAATAGTCTTAGGGGTTATATAACTCAAGTTTGAACCAGGGTCAATCAGAATAGACACTAGATGGTTGGAAATCATACCTTCTATTTCCACCACTGAAGCTTGGTGGTCGGCTTGGTTATTATCCAAGGCTGCATAGATTTGCGGCACACTCCTGGCCACATAATTGACAGTGGTAGCTTCCTAGATGTTGTAAATTCTCTGACTATTCTGTTGTCGGTGTGGACAGTCTCTCAGTAGATGTTCTTCTCCGCAACCCCAACATTTCAAAGGTTCTCTCTTTGGGTTATCAGCCTTCACTGTAACAGATCCAGAAGTTTTATTTCCACTCAAGGAGGGAAAGTTCTGCTGGTGTATGCTCTGGGCTAGGAAGCTCATCCTTGGGTGATCAGAATCTGGACCAGGGGTCTAAAATTTGCTCAATTTTCAAAGTGCTCAGAATGCGACGAAAATGATGCCATTGCGTCCGTCTCTTTCTCTTGATTCCGGCGGTATATTTATTTTCGCAAACGGAGTCCGTATGGAGAAGTTATTGAGGTCTGTTCGCCGAGCCAAACAGGGAAAATTTTGATGCTGACTGGGCAGGTCGTACAGCTGACGTGACAGGCCATACAACTGACGTGGCGGCCATACAGTGACATGGCAGGACCATACAGGACACGTGGAAGCTCCCGGGTGTGACACGTGTCATGCATTTTTGGCATTTTCAGCCTACGGTTGGACCAATTGGGAGGTGACACGTGTCACCACTGAAAGGGTGACACGTGGCACATGCTGACGTCAGCAGCCTACGTGGCCCGAGATGACGTGGCAGGTGTCAG
>ML788285.1:242072-272986 GCA_009831015.1 Picea engelmannii | reverse complement strand
TGTTCAGGTATTGGGTTGGTACAAGAAGCTGTAAGGATAGAGTGTGACAGTCAGAGTGCAATTTTCTTGGCGAAGAACCCTGCTTATCATTCAAAGACAAAGCACATTGATGTTCAATATCACTTTGTGAGAGACATGATTAAGAAAAGAAAGTATCACTGATGAAGGTGGACACTTTGAATAATGTTGCAAATTCATTAACAAAATCTGTGAGCATTGAGAAGTTCTCTTGGTGTAGAGGATCCATGGGCATTGTTGCCTTGGATTGTTGACTATGTAACCCTGTAACCCCCTGTGTGCAAAGAAAACAAAAAGTGGGAGAATGTTGGGTATGTGTTATATTCTTTGCATGAGTATTAGTGCATGAGCGTCTACGCCAGGTGCGCAGGGGGGTGCAGAGGGGCGGATCCCCCCGCGCGGGGGTTCGGGGGCAGTGCCCCCAAAAAAATTTTCGCATCGGGATGACATATCTCCAGGACGACATATTACCGGGATGACATATTACCGGGATGACATATTTTTGGAATGACATATTACCGGGACGACATATTTCCGGGACGACATATTACCGAGACGACATATATCCGAGACCACATGATATTTAGGTGGTTTTTTCGGCACATGGTTTTTTGTCGATGGTTTTCCATTTCCGGTTAAGGAATTAGGGTTTTGGACTAATCCAGGTCATTGGGTTAGGGTTTTGAATGCCATTGGCTCTTATATGTATATTGTATTGTAAACAATGTAACACAATGTATGAATATAATATATGTTGGTTTTCCCGGTTTGGGTTTCCAGGTGAAAAATCTTTGTGTAATGTTTGTATTTTCCATTGTATCTTTTCTGTTCTTTTCTGAATATTAGTTTGCAGTAGATATTGTACAAGGTTAGAATTTACATTTCCTGTGATTCATTGACTGCTCGAGTGTTGATAAAAACACTTATTGTTTGCTAATATTATATCAGTTTATGAACAATATACTGTTCACTTTCTTAAATGCATACACTCAGTAGGAAGTTTCACTCTTTTGTTTAATTACATTTTTTTTTTTTAACCAGACTTTTAATAAAGAGGCAAGTTAGGGTGTCACTCCTTTAAAAGTAATCCTAATAGAATTTTTAAGATACTCGTTCGTAACCCCAAATAGGCCAAGTGTTGTAACCATGCTCTGATACCAATTTGTAACACACCCACGACAGGGAATAAAAATTTTCGCTTTGTTTTTCTTAAAGGACATAATCTCCATTCATGGTTCCTAATTTGGAAGGTCAGGGAACTAGTCCAACCTCCTGGTCAAGGATCTATGATTCTGAAGCCAAACAATTCTCTGAGACCTTAATGGTCTTGTTCTGTAGTTAAACACAGAACCTTTCAGTTTCTTGGTGTAGTTTTAAGGGCACCCACGACCTTCCCTTTCGCCCTGCTCCCAAAACTTAGGGTGTCGGGCATTAGCTCCTTTTCTTTAATAAGCCCCCTCTTGATGTGAACTTGGCGATGACCATGCGATCACAGGCATGACCACAAGAGGTTTGGAGTCAAACTACTTTTGGGCCCGCAATGCTCTTACAACCTCCATGTGTCCTCTTGACAAAACCACGTTTTAAATTTTGGTCCACCCTCAATACCTTAAACTCCTCGCAGCTCCTGTCCTTGCAATGCTATGGGATCATCGATCTCATGATCTTGACAATAAAGGCTAAATCAACTATTCATATATGCACTTCTAAAAAGTGCTTATCTCTTCTGAGCTTGGTTCTTAGGGAATTTCGAATTCCCACATACTCTTGCGTTAATTTTCTCACCTTCCTTGATCCAACGGTCCAAATCACATCACAACTTCGAGTTTTAGAAGTTTAGTCGCGCCAACATGCAAGTATCCTGATGTGTGAATCCTCGATCTCATCAATCCAATGGTCAAGGAGGGTCTCGATAGGTCCTTAGATCTACGGTCTAGATCACGTCACAATTTTGGGTTTCGGGAGTTTAGTCACAACAATGTCTGAATCCCCAATCTCACCAATTTGACGATCAAGGAAGGTCCTGATAGATCCTTAGATCTACGGTCCAAATCACATCGTAATTTTGGGTTTCGGGATTTTGGTTGCGCAAACATGTGAATCTCCCGATGTGTGACTCCCCAATCTCGCCAATCCAACAATCAAGGATGGTCCTGATAGGTCCTTAGATCTATGGTCTTGATCATGTCACAATTTCAGGTTCCAGGAGTTTAATCGTGCCAACATGTGAATCTCCTTATGTGTGAATCCTCGATCTCGCCAATCCGATCGTCAAGGAGGGTACCGATAGATCCTTATATCTACGGTATATATCACATCATAATTTCGGGTTTCAGGAGTTTAGTCGTGCCAATGTCTGAATCTCCCGATGTGAAAATCCCTGATCTCTCCAATCTGATGGTCAAGGAGGGTCCCGATAGATCCTTATATCTATGGTCCAGATCATGTTACAATTTCAAGTTTCAGAAGTTTAGTCACACCAACATGCGAATCTCTCGATATGTGAATCCCTGATCTCACCAATATGACAGTTAAGGAGGGTCCTGATAGGTCCTTATATATATAGTCCAAATCACATTGCAATTTTTTGTTTCAGGAGTTTAGTCGCACCAACATGCGAATCTTCTGATGTGCGATCTTGTGAAGACTAAAGGAGTCGATGCATTAACGCCTGCACCCCTTCTTCAAATCTAATGGTCACGATAGACCTAGGGTCCTCCTGAATGGATCGCATCCATTCATCTTCTAAACAAAAGGATATTCCCTTTCGATACTTGAACCTCACTATTCTTCCTAAGCTTTTTGGGATCTAAAATGCTTAAGATTTTTTCACTCTTTCTCTTGAACGTAACACTTGGAAGAATTCTTCTGCACACTCCTTATGTCCATTCCTCAAATTTAGGAATTAGGGTGGTCTTGGTCTCTGCCCACCTTACAGAGACTCGGTGCATACATGCACTACCCCTCCTAAGATTATTAGACTCCATTCTCGCAGTGATTGTGGGGTTCAACCTCCACAATCAGGAAATACTCACGCAACTCTAGGACAATGACAAAATTATCTGGGAAAGTACTTCCGAGGAATTAAACTAGAACATAATGAAATCAATAAGATATGAAAGTTCTCAGGGAATGAATGCATACTTATAACTTAATCATTTAGTATAGAAACCATTTTAGTCATATAAATACAAGCATGCATTCATTATTTCCAATTCAAAGCACAAGCCATAAAAGAAAAAACTTATCAGAACTATATAGTGTGATGCAACTGCTGAAAGGGGTGCTCATTTCCACCCTACCATAGCCTCAATCACTCCCAATGGATTTATCACTGGCCACCCCTGAGCTTAGGCTAAGATTCTTTGAGATTCAATCTCTCACTTCCAGCTCAACAGAAGTTAGGGACGAAGGTTACTCTCCTTCTCCCGATACAAGAATAGACAAGGACAAAGGGTGATTCCGAGGAATTAAACTAGTGCATAAGGAAATCAAGAAGATATGAAAGTTATCAAGGAACGAACACATACTTACAACTTAATCATTTAGTACAAAAATCATTTTAGGCATATAAATACAAGCATGTATTCATTATCTCCAATTCAAAGCACAAGGCATAAAAGAAAACACTTATCAAAACTATATAGCATGATGCAATTGTTGAAAGGGGTGCTCATTTCCACCCAACCATAGGTTCAATCACTCCCAATGGATTTATCATTGACCACCCCCGAGCTTAGGCCACGATGCTTTGAGATTCAATCTCTCACTTCCGTCTCAACAGAAGTTATGGATGAAGGTCACTCTCCTTCTCCCTATATAGGAATAGATGAGGATGAAGGTTACTCTCCTTCTCCTGACTCAGTCTCCCTCCCCTACGATCAGAACTCACTTTTTTTCTTTGAATCTTTCCTCAAACCTAAAAGTTTCCTCTCTCCTATCTCTCAATTCTTCGCAGGTCCCCCCTCTACCCACACCAAGCTTCCTTTCTTGCCTTCCTCAGCAAGATTGTGTGTGTCTCAAATCCCTAGTCCGTGGTTAGGTACGGAAGCCTTATAGATGGGTGGTCTTCTCCATCCCCTCATTAACTCTTTAAGGGGTCTTCCCACCTACCATCTTGATTGTAATTCATTTCGGGTTAGAGGGTTGTTCTGATCTTAAGCAATTAAAACTAGCATAATACCGGTTCGGTGGAGGTTAACGCAACCCTTCCGGGTCCCCTCCACCACCTTTTCATTAGCAATCGTGGTCTCTCTTAGCACGTCCCCTTCTCAGCAGTCATGCGACACGTTTTTCATTATCTATTAAAATAATAGGATTTACATTCATCAACCTCTATACAAAGGTCCACCAAATCAAACATTCACACTTTGATTTTTCCATAGTTCCTGGCCAATAAAGTTATATTTACAAACTGGGGGAAACAGGGTGTTACACTATGCCTACGTGTGAGTTCTCTGATAACTATTCGTTAACACAAACCAAGAGATATGGAGGGGGTTACTTATTTTTAGTGATCATGAGCTCCAGCAATGAATGAATATCATTTAACGCAATTTATGCGATATGGGATGCACTTGTACATTCAACTGCATTAATAGATTTTTCTGTCGGAGGTTGTAAGACTAAATCCGATTTGATTGTATCAATTTGAGTTGCAAAAATCTTCTTGCCATTCTATTTCTTCCATATTTAATCAGATGTGATTCTTTGAAGGAGATAAAACTAGGATTTCAACCATCCCATATATATTTGGTTATTAGAGTTTATTCAAGCAACCTGTGTCTATAGTTCCATGGCAGTACATATGGATTTTGAAGATGGGATAATTACAGTTGGTTGTGTGATGTGAATGATTCTAACTTTGATTGGTGTTTATCTGGCAGTTTTGTTCTGTAATAATGGTTGGAAATCAACATTGGTGATATTATTTCCATATTGTCAGCCTCCAAAATTAAGTTTGCGGCACTCCACAGGAAGCGATATTCTACCTGCAAGTCTCCAAGTGTGATTAAAATGAAAATGAATAAGCTTCGTAATGTTCTAAGGTCCAGGGAAAACCATGAAAAATTGGGTTAATACGAGACCTCGTCCTAAGTGTTGAGATCAGTACCTTTCGGAAGCATTTGATCAGATTTAGGTGGAGATATCCTTCTTTTCCAACCAATACCTACCTTCCCTTATTGAAATGATGGAGTGCATACATGGAGAGGGGAATATAACTGGAGAAACAATACATTAAACATTACATGATTCATTACAGCTTGTTGTGTGTCAAGGAAGGTTATGTGCTTCGTCATGATTGTGTCTTGATTTACACACTAGCAGGAGTAGGAATGAGCATGGTATCTGATCCATGGTTTCCTGGACCTCTTACCAACCGCTTTCCTCTGCAAATGGATTTTAATAATAGCTAAGCATTCGGAAATCCTACACTCAACACATAGAATTTCACTAATAGCGCTTCACCAAAGATCGGTCTTGTAATACAGAAGGAAATAACAGTTCAGTTTCAATTCTTCGACTTTGCACAGTATTTCCATCTTTCAGAAATTGAAGACACTAAAAAAAAAATGTCAATAATATCCACAGCTCTGAAGACTATTTGTCATAGATTTGACATGGATCGTTGGCCCTATTGAAAGATCAAAAGCATTGAATGAGCAATTGCAAATCTAGAATGAAATCTTGTCTCTTATAATGGGCAAAGAGCAGAAAGAATTCAGAGCCAAATCAAAAATCTTAAGAAGGAATGTGCTGAGATCTATAGGGGTTGTGTCACGCAACCAAATTCTTTGGTGATCTTGGTTGTTTTGTGATTATCATCACAGAGGAAAAAATGCATCGTTGACAACTTTGGAACTTAGATCCTTCAAATTGCAACCAGCTTTAATGGGCATTCATGGTTGTAGAAGTCCATCGGAGGTGTTCAAGCTAATAACAGATTGAAGAAATTCCAGCATCTAGTTCTCAGTTTTGCAGATGTCCAGTATTGATTTAAACTAGGCATTACTTGCATCTGTCCACGACAAACCACGAATTTTCTTTTAATGGTTTGTTTTTTATTTTTTTTAAAGAATTTTATTTTTGTTTGTTTTATTATAAAAAAATTTATAATAATAAAAAGAACTTTATTTTAGTTGTTTGTTTTAGTAAAAATAAAAATAAAAAAAATAATATATATATATATAACATAAAAAATAATAAATAAATAAAAATTTCATAAAAAAAAAGAAAAAAAGAAAAAAGCTTTAGCAAATGGATTTCAATCAATTCTCGAAAACTATATTGGAGTAATGGCGTTAACTTGGTTCATTAAGTCACTTCAAAAACAATTAACAATGGAACTTGCGCGCAAAGGGCAACAGGTAAAATGTACTTTGTTTTTTAATTTGATTTGATCGCATTCGTACGTATTCCTGCATTTCATAATTTTCAAAGATTTCACAGTTTTCATGCAGGATTAGTACTAAGATTTAATAGGTTCAAAGACGATCACATTTTGCTGCTGAATTGATTTTCAAGAATCACAAAACTTTTGAAAAAGACATGCTTTGTTGACTGCTTGAAGGAGTTGTTACTTATCACAAACATCATAACATTTGTTGTTACACAGGAACCATTCATAAAACCATTTTGTGTCATGAGTTATTTCTTCTCATTTCTCCTTCAAAGAAGATTGGTCATCCCTGTGTTTAAGCCCATATTCCATTGAATTATCCTTCATGACTTCGCACATGCCTATCTTTCTAAGTCGCATACATCTCTTTATCTTTTTTCAGTTCATTTTTCCTTGTAAATAAAACTATCCAGCTCCCTTTCCATGACTCTATTACATATCACTAAACATTGTTGCTACTGAGATCTTTTCATTTATATCCCTACCAATCTTTTTACAAACTCGTGTTCACTGATGTGGGATTCCTTAAGGCCCACCTTTTAGCAAGTCTTGCCCCATCAACCTCAACACCTTATCTGGGATATAGACTAGAGTTAATTTTGAGTACCTAGAGGCTTCCATGCCTTAATGGCAAGTTCTCTCGCTGACAATCATGGGAATACACCAATGTCCCTTGATTGTTAGATCTTGCAAGTGGCTAAACCTCAGCACATCCATTCGCACTTCGCAAGATGTAATCGGGTACCTTGGAACTCATTGACATCAATGGTGAGTTTTCCTCTCATTGGTCAACAACATTCACCAATGGCCAATAATTCAATGACTTCTCTTCATGCTCGACATCGAAACATCCATTCGCATGATTAGAATTGTACCATCGGGTTGTAGCGGGTAAAGACTATACACTTTTTCCTGACTTCCTCAGCAGTTACAGCAGCATGACTTCAACCATCTGAGAGTACTACAGTTCCACTTTTGTACTTCTTCTTTTCCATGATTCATTCACCAGCAGTTTAGATTCCTCCACTTCACATTCTCTGATCCAGCAGACAGCAGTTGCAGTTATAGCAGCAATCACTTTTCACATGATCCTGCAGCAGTGACATCTTCCATGATCCAGCAGCCGCATCAGCCATATTCCTATTTCATAGTTCATCAACATTTTGGTAAGTGGAGGTATGTTATTTTCTAAACTTTAATCATGTAATTCCTCAACTGCTAGCAATGACTAATTTGGAAAATTCCCTCACCAAGCTCCCTTTCCTTTTCACTTCTATGACCCACGCCCATTTGCATGCGGACATGCAACCAAATCAATTTGGGGGTAGGGGACTTTATTCACTATCATCACTCCATTTTTCCACTACCATCATTCCATTTTTCGTCTCATTTACCATTTACCAACATTTTTTTTCCAATGACACTCTGTTGCACTTTGCTTCATAAGCATTAATATACATATTGGCATGATTCACAAATATGAAAAAGAGATTTCTTATACTCAGTGATGTTTCCTTATGCACATTGATAGCATATATATTCTAGTAAGAATATGGGTAAATTATTATCATAAAAGCAAGAGAACAAATAATGAAATGAATGTTGTTAACACAAGAACCAACATTCTTTATATTCATGGTTGTCACACAAGAACAAACCATAAGAAAATGACAGTTGTTACTCATGTAAATCCCATCCTAGAAATATTGATTATCATCATTCAAAGTTGAAATTCAAATGTCAAAAATTCTTGAGAAGATCCATGCATAGTTGCATGCGGACAAGCAACAAGTTCAGTTGGGGGGTATGTTGGGGCTCAGAAATGTCATATTTTCATCCACCTTTCCTTCATCATTCTTCACATTTCATCGCCTCATTAACCTTTCATGATATCATTTTCATAAATATATTTGGGTTTCACGTTATTATTTTCCACTTTATTCATTTTAGTATTAAAAGGGAATTTGTGATTAAATATTAGAAAATCAACATGTTTTCATATATATCTCAAAAATGTGTGAGCTTTGTAATGTGTAGGAATATGTGAAGGATTAATTCAAAAAGACTTCTCGAATACTTCCTCCACCATTCAATATTTGAGAAGATAATTCAATCTTATTCGAAGGAGAAGATCATGGATATTTGGTTAACATATCTTATCCAAGATATATGAGAGATATGTGTGAGGATTTGAAGGGATTATATTTTGTAATAATGGAAAATAGGTTGAGAGAAAAGTGGATATGTAATTATGAGATGGTTATCTTATCTTCAAGGCTCTCGTGTATAAAAGAGAGTGCTCTCTCTTCAAGAGGGGTTAGTAATAATTGAGTAGTAGTAGTCATTAGGATTCAAGTATAAATTTGGATTAATCTTGGATTTGTAATTGGAAAGAAATGGATTCTTAGCTTTGATTCATAGTTTTGGTTTCCATGGTTTCATTATTCTGTTATGAATATTGATTTGATTATTGTAATGTAATATTGCTTAATTGTTGTGAGCTCACATATGTTGTTGTGTCATTCAACTCTTCACATGTTGTATTTTCTTTTCCTTCATGTAGTTCTCCATTCCTAGATTAATTTCATTTCAGTCGTAGGTTGTAGAAATTCAATTCCAAGTCGTGTGTTTCAATTTCCTACATTAGATTAATGATTCAATTTCAGTTGTAGCTTAAACATTAGATTAGATTAGTCCTACTTCAATCCTGCATATACTTTGTGTGTGCTTTGTAAGTTTACAGACCTCGGATTGACAAATTAGATAGTTGGGCAAGTACTACAATGCAATTAATTCAACATTAGTTTGGCCCAATGTAACGATTGTCATTCCCTTCTTACGATTGTTGTTCCTTTTATAGTAAGTGTCATTCATTTGAATAGAACAACTATCGTTCCATTTACGATTGTTTTTCATTTATAGGTGTTGCATCTCTGGAGGATGAGGTATTGAAAACGGAAGGTAAGAACCTATGTGGGAAACGAGTAAAATGATTTTTCCAGTGCCTACCCTCGGCTGATGCATAGAGGTTGTTTTTAGGACATCATTAGAGCCCAACATTTTGGCGTTGTTGTCAGGGAAGCACGATGGATTTAGGTATCAGTTTCTTTTTCATTTCAATTTATGCAAGTGTGATCCAGATGTTTTGGTAAGGGGTCATAGAAGCTACTTGAGTGGATATTCCTCGTGTTCTCCTTGCCAACTAGTTAAGTGTGAATTTTAATTTCCACAAGAGTAGTTTCAATTTTCGCACGAGTGATTTTAATTCCTGCAAATTTCAATTTATGGAAGAGTGTTTAATTTCTGCAAGTGTGATCTACATGTGTTGGTTCTAAGGGTCATAGAAGCTACTTCAGTGGAGATTCCCCATTCTCCCTATCAACTATCAAGAGCATTTAATTTCCACAACTGTGAAGAGTAATTGTTTTTTGTTTCAATAAGAGTGCTTTTATTTAAGTTCTTTTCATTTATATTTTAGTTTTGGTTGTTGTAAGAATCTCTTTAACAAGATGGTTTAACAATGAATTTAATCTTGGAGCAACTCACTCAGATCCTAGAAAAATTTTGGATCTCCTCTTCTCTGGAAGAGGAGATCTTGAGAGCAGTCGAAAGCTTATTTACTCCTCCTAAGGCAAACGAAGAATCAACATATGAAGAATCTTGAATATTTAACGAAGAACCATTAGGAAAGAAGGAGGTCGAGGAGGAAAACAAGGAGATATAGCATGATTTGAGCAAGGCAAGTTGTGCCTACGAAAGCCTGATTGAACGATGGTTTCAAGCGAGTACTAGGTTAGTTCCGTTTAGTTTTTCTTTTTATTTTCTTAATTTATAGTTTCAACCGCTAATTTCGCACGTTCATACATATTTTCGATTGTCATTTGAGAAATTTAAAGATAACATATTCTTATTATTGTTGCATGCATGGCTACATTGGTTATTTGACTACACGTAACTAATCTCTCATTTTTAATTAGCGTAATGTAGGTAGGAGTTTTTTTTAAGTTTTTTTATTTTTATTTATTAGAATAAGTATGCTCTCCTCCGCACTTCGTGCAATCGTGAGGATCAGAAAGTAGGATGACTAATTGATTTCAAGAAAATTAATTGATTGACGGAAAAATTTCCTAATCTATTTTTCGTCTACAGTTTGTTTCCATTTGCTCACAAATTTGTAATAAGTTTGCAAAATCATTTTTTATTTTTTAAGATAAATACATAAATAAGAATTTGTGCATGTTTCTTTCTGCAAATGAAAATAATGAGTACGTTAGAAAAAAATAATAAATGAATAAGAACATAAGATGCCTAGAAATAATCAACTCTTAAAATGATAAAACGATAAGTAACATGGTCTACAATTGCAAGTTAAGAGTTGTGATTTTCCACGATGAAACTCCAAGATGAAACTGTGTTACGACTGCACTCTTCTTGTTTTTTTTACCTTCATCCTAGTTTATTTATGGTTTGTGTGGCAACAACACCATGTTTTCGCCTTCATTCCTTATCATGTAGATGCCTGGAAATAACCCTGCAAAAAAACAAACTATCATTAATATTAAATGTACAGAAACCACCGCATAAGCTCGATGGAACAAATAAACATCAACAATTTGCAATTTCACGAGAGATTAGATCTAAATCTTTTATATCAAGCCAAATATTTCCCATATGAGGTTCACTACATGATTAATTGCCTCTACCTCTGTGCCCAGTATTTTCTTTGACGTTGCTTTGTGGATGCGGTAAATTGCCTTTTGTCTACCTGGTACATTCATTGATGAAAAATCAAGGTAAACAACTTACTGAAGCTAGCGATGCTCTCCCCGGTCTCATTTTTTTGCCTATATAAAAGTACAGTCATATTGGTTGGAAATAAAAGGTTTATGGTTAAAATTTTCCAGTATCTAAAGATATCTTCCTACCCATAGATGATCTTAAAAACACCCCACGGGATCATTGTGCAGTTCACAACATTTTTTATGGCCTTCATTATGGGCATATTTGTTGTATTCACTTTTTCTATAGATAGTATAAAAAAAAAACAAAGAAAGTGTCAAGCGGAAAGATGAATGTCGCAGAGCGGAAGTACAAGACCATAGCATATAATTATGACACTGAACCTAAGGAGGAATCTCATCATGCTATGCCTATGTGTGAGTTCTCTGATAACTATCCATTAACACAAACCAAGAGAGATGGAGGCGGTTACTTATTTTTAGTGATCATGAGCTCCAGCAATGGATGAATATCATTTAACGCAATTTATGTGATATAGGATCCACTTGTATGTTCAACTGCATTCAGAGATTTTTCTGTCAGAGGTTGTAAGACTAAATCTGATTTGATTGTATCAATTTGATTTGCAACAATCTTCTTGCCAATCTATTTCTTCCATATTTAATCAGATGTGATTCTTTGAAGGAGATAAAACTAGAATTTTAACCGTCCCATATATATTTGGTTATTGGAATTTATTCAAGCGGCCCGCGTCTATAGTTCCATGCTAGTACATCTAGATTTTGAAGATGGGATAATTATAGTTGGTTGTTTGATGTGAATGATTCTAACTTTGATTGGCATTTATCTGGCAGTTTTTTCTGTAACAATGGTTGGCAATCAACATTGATGATATTATTTCCAGACTGTCATCCTCCAAAATTAAGTTTGCGGCACTCCATGGGAAGTGATATTCTACCCGCAATTCTCCAAGTGTGATTGAAAGGAAAAGGAATGAGCTTCGTAATGTGCTAAGGTCCAAGGAAAACCATGAAAAATCAGGCTAATAAGAGACCTCGTCCTAAGGGTTGAGATCAATACCTTTCGAAAGCATTTGATCATATTTAGGTGGAGATCTCTTTCTTTTCCATCTGATACCTACCTTCCCTTATTGAATTGGTGGAGTGCATACATGGAGAGGGGCATATAACTGGAGAAAAAATACATGAAACATTACCTAAGGCATTACAACTTGTTGCATGCCAAGGAAGGCTATGTGGTTCGTTGTTACTGCGTCTTGGTTTACACACTAGCAGGAGAAAGAATGAGCATGGTATCTGATCCATGCTTTCCTGGACCTCTTACCAACCACTTTCCTCTGCAAATGGATTTTAATAATAGCCAATCATTTGGAAATCTTGCACTCAACCCATGGAATTTCACTGATAGCGCTTCACCGAAGATTGGTCTTGTAATACAAAAGGAAAGAACAGTTCAGTTTCAATTCTCTGACTTTGCACAGTATTTCCATCTTTCGGAAATTGAAGCCACTAAAAAAAAATTGTCAATAAGCTCCACATCTCTGAATACAATCTTTCATAGATTTGACATGGATCACTGGCCCCATTGGAAGATCAAAAGCATTGAATGAGCAATTGAAAATATGGAACGAAATATTTCCGCTTATAATGGGCAAGGAGAAGAAAGAATTCGTAGCCAAATCGAAAATCTTAAGAAGGAACCTGTTTATATCTATAGGGGTTGTGTCACGCAACCAAATTATTTGGTGATCTTGGTTGTTTTGTGATTATAATCACACAGGAAAAAATGCATCGTCGACAACTTTGGAACTTAGATCCTTCAAATTGCAACCAGCTTTAACGGGCATTCATGGTTGTAGAAGTCCATGGGAGGCGTTCAAGCTAATAACTGATTGAAGAAATGTCAGCATATAGTTCTTAGGTTTCCAGACGTCCAGTATTGATTTAAACCAGGCATTACTTTCATCTGTCAACAACAAACCATGAATTTTCTTTTATTTGTTTTTTTTTTTTTTTTAAGAAATTTTTTTTTGTTTGTTTTATTATAAAAAAAATTATAATAATAAAAAGAACTTTATTTTAGTTGTTTATNTATATATATATATATATATATATATATATATATATATATATATATATATATCAAATGGATTTCAATCAATTCTCGAAAACTATATTGGAGTAATGATGCTAACTTGGTTAATTGAGTCACTTCAACAACAATCAACAACAGAACTTGTGCGCAAAGGGAAACATGTAAAATGTACTTTGTTTTTTAATTTGATTTGATTGCATTCGTATGTAATCCTGCATTTCATATTTTTCGAAGCTCTCACAATTTTCATGCAGGATTAGTACTAAGATTTTACAGGTTCGAAGACGATCGCATTTTGCTGCTGAAGTGATTTTCAAGAATCACAAAATTTTTGAAAAAGACATGCTTTGTTGACTTCGTGAAGGAGTTGTTACTCATCACAAACATCATTATGTTTGTTGTTACTCATCACAAAAATCATTATGTTTGTTGTTACACATCGACCATTCATAAAACCATTTTGTGTCATGAGTTATTTCTTCTCATTTATCCTTCAAACCATATTGTTCATCCCTATGTTGCAGCCCATCTTCCATTGAATTATCCTTCATGACTTCGCACACGCCTATCGTTCTGAGTCACATACATCTCTTTATCTTTTTTCAGTTCATTTTGCCTTGTCAATAAAACTATCCAGCTCCCTTTCCATGACTCTATTTCCTAGCCCTAAACATTGTTGTTGAGGAGATCTTTTCATTTATAGTCCTACCAATATTTTTACAAACTCGCGTTGACTGATGTGGGATTCCTTAAGGCCTGCCTTTCAGCAAGTCTTGTCTCATTGACCTCAACACCTTATATGGGATATAGACTAGAGTTCATTTTGAGTACCTAGAGGCTTGCATGCCTTAATGGCAAGTTCTCTCACTAACAATCATGGGAATACATCAATGTCCCTTGATCGTTAGATCTTGCAAGTGGCTCGACCTCAGCACATCCATTCACACTTTGCAATATGTACTCGGGTACCTTAGCACTCATTGACATCAATGGTGAGTTTGTCTCGCATTGGTTAACGACATTCATCAATGACCGATAATCCAATGACTTCTCTTCATGCTCAACATCGACACATCCATTCGCATGATTAGAATTGTACCATCAGGTTGTAGCATGTGAAGACTATACACTTTTTCCCGACTTCCTCAACAGTTACAACAGCATGACTTTAGCTATATGAGATTACTACAGTTCCACTTTCATACTTCCTCTTTTCCATGATTCATTCAGTAGCATTTCAAATTCCTCCACTCCACATTCTCTGATCCAACAGACACCAGTCCCAACTACAGCAGCAGACACTTTTCACATGATCTTGCAGTAGTGACATCTTCCATGCTCCAGCAGCCGCATCAACCATATTCCTATTGCATGGTTCATCAACATTTTGGGTAAGTGGAGTTATGTTATTTTCTAAACTTTAATCATGTAATTCGTCAACTGCTAGCAATGAATAATTTGGAAAATTACCTCACCAAGATCCCTTTCCTTTTCACTTATATGACCCATGCCCAGTTGCATGCGGACATGCAACCAAATCCATTGGTGGGTAGGGGACTTTATTCACTATCATCATTCAATTTTACCACTACCATCATTCCATTTTTCGTCTCATTTACCATTTACCAACATTTCGTTTCCAACAACACTCTGCTGCACTTTGCTTCATAAGTATTAATATACATATTGGCATGATTCACAAATATGAAAAAGGGATTTCTTATACTCAGTGATGTTTCCTTATGCACATTGATAGCATATATTTTCCAGTAAGAATATGGGTAAATTATTAACATAATAGTAAGAGAACAAATGACAAAATGAATGTTGTTAACACAAGAACCAACATTCTTTATATTCATGGTTGACACACAAGAACCAACCATAAGAAAATGACAGTTGTTACTCATGTAAATCCCATCCTGCAAATATTCATTATCATCACTCAAATCCGAAATTCAGATGCCAAAAATTTATTGAGAAGATCCATGCACAATTGCATGCGAACATGCAACAAGTTCAGTTGGGGGTATGTTGGGGCTCAGAAATGTCATATTTTCATCCACCTTTCCTTCATCATTCTTCACATTTCATCACCCCATTAACCTTTCATGATATCATTTTCATAAATATATTTGGGTTTCACCTTATTATTTTCCACTTTATTCATTTTAGTATTAAAAGGGAATTTGTGATTAAATATCAGAAAATCAACATGTTTTCATATATATCTCAAAAATGTGTGAGATTTGTAATGTGTAGGAATATGTGAAGGATTAATTCAAAAAGACTTCTCGAATACTTCCTCCACCATTCAAGATTTGAGGAGATAATTCAAGCTTATTCCAAGGAAAAGATCATGGATATTTGACTAACATATCTTATCCAAGATATATGAGAGATATGTGTGAGGATTTAAAGGGATTATATTTTGTAATAATGGAAAATAGGTTGAGAGAAAAGTGGATCTGTAATTATAAGATGGTTATCTTATCTTTGAGGCTCTCATGTATAAAAGAGATTGCTCTCTCTTCAAGAGGGGGTAGTAATAATTGAGTAGTAGTAGTCATTAGGATTCAAGTAGAAATTTGGATTAATCTTGGATTCATAATTGGAAAGAAAGGGATTCTTAGCTTTGATTCATAGTTTTGGTTTCCATGCTTTCATTATTCTGTTATGAAGATTGATTTGATTATTGTAATGTAAGATTTCTTAATTGGGTTGAGCTCACATATGTTGTTGTGTCATTCAACTCTTCACATGTTGTATTTTATTTTCCTTCATGTAGTTCTCCATTCCTAGATTAATTTCATTTACGCAATTTCATTTTAGTCATAGGTTGTAGAAATTCAATTCCAAGTCGTGTGTTTCAATTTCCTGCATTAGATTAATGATTCAATTTCCATTATAGCTTAAACATTAGATTAGATTAGTCATGCTTCAATCTTGCATATACTTTGTGTGTGCTTCGTAAGTTTATGAACCTCGAATTGACAAATTAGATAGTTGGGCAAGTACTACAATGCAATTAATTCAAAATTAGTTCATCCCAATGTAACAACTGTCGTTCCCTTATTACGGTTGTTGTTCCCTTTACAGGAAGTGTCATTCATTTGAATAGAACAATTGTTGTTCCCTTTACAATTGTTGTTCCTTTACATGTGTTTCATCTCTGGAGGATGAGGTATTGAAAACGGAAGGTAAGAACCTACATAGGCAATAAGTAAATGCGTGTGCCAGAGCCTACCTTCGACTGATGCATAGAGGTTTTTTTTAGGACATCTTTAGAGACCAATAGATACAGTCACATATGTATGTTGGTAGACTGTTCTCTTCCTGTGTACATATGCGAGTTGTCCTTGGACAACCCGCATACACGTAGGACCGCCCTTTTTTAAGAGGGTGTGCCCCCTCAAAAACTAAAAACTATACATAAAAGAAGTATTGAAATGCAAGAGGGATGAGTTTATACTTATTTGGTCCAAGCAGAAGTTCATTTCGTCCTCTGAAGGTCTCAAAATCAACTCTTTTAGAAAAGGGGTCCTTTTTTCCTTTTGGTTGATTTTCAAATTACAATGGTGAAAATGAGTTGTCAACTTCTATTTATAGACTTCTTTGGCCCTTTTTGTGACTTTTTGAACCCTTTTGTCATTTTTTCTGGCTTGAAAATCATTTAACTCAGTTCTTGAGTTTCTTATTGGATGTTATGATGCACTTTACCCCTTTTGGTTTGGTAACTTTTTTGGGAAATGGGTCACTTTTAAAGGTCCAATGGAAAAATTTGTTTTTCCAACTTTTTGCATATAAGTTGGATTCCGCCTCCGCTTTCTGCATCTCATTGTCTTTTTCTCTTTTCCATAGGATCGATCCCACTAAAGTGCGACACAAAACCATCTTTATTTATTTAGAAGTTTCGTGATTAGGTGGCAGATCCTACCTTTACATGGATGCCCTAGATAGATCCTTGTGTTTTGGCATCCATGTTGTCTCTAATGAATTTAGGCTCGGGAGTCCTTGTTAGTCCTGTCGTGATTATGAGATTGAGCCTCATTCGTCTAATGCATCATCACTCTTGGCCTCACCCTTAGGACTCCCAAAAATGAGCACGCTTTGTTGTCTTTCAAGCTCGCTTTTAAATCCGAAAGCAACATTCGACGAGACTACATTTATGATTTTCAATATTGTCTAGATTAACTGAAAAAAGTAACCTTTCAGAGTCTTCTTTAAGCCATTTTCAGACTCTCTAAACATGAAAATATTGTCGAGCGATCTTTTTTACCTTCACACTTGCCAAACTAAAACTTGAAGGAACATCTGTCTGGTGGTAGTTTACCCCTTTTTAGGTCCATATGGTCAATTTTACGAACAAAGGTATACTCTAGGAACTTCAGTTTGCTATAAGAGTATTCTCAGGTATATGTTTAACCCTTTTCGGGCCTGACAAACTAAATTTACGAAAAAGAAACCCCCATGGAGTCCATAGTTAAAATCTTTTCAGAACTCCCTAAAATTGAAAAGATCGTCGAGTGACCTTGTTCTTTTACACTCGTTAAATTGGTCCAGAAGAACAAACCCCACAGGGTCCATAGTTAAGTTATTTTTAGACTCCCTAAAATTGAAAAGATTGTCGAGTGACCTTGTTCTTTCACACTCGTTAAATTGGTCAAGAAGAAAATCTGCTGGCATGAGTTTACCCTTTTTCCATCCTGTAGATTATGGAGGAAAAAGGTACACCTCGGGAGATTCATCTCATCAGGAAATTTTTCCTCAGTAAATTTTATACTTTTTTGGGCTAAGGAGACTAAATCTAGAAAAAGGTTGTGAGTCCATAGTTAAGCTCTTTTCAGACTCCTTAAAATTGAAAATATTGTCGATTGATATTGTCTTTGTCACACTGGTTAAAATGGTTTTGAATAGACGTCTTTTCAGTGCAAGTTTATCCCTTTTTCAAACTGACTAGACTATTTTCAAAAAAAGGTACCCCAGCAGAGTCTTCTTTTATGTTTTTTCAAACTCTCTAAAAATGAAAAAATATCGATCTTACCTTCTTTAGGCTTGTTAAAAATCACATTGAAGGGGGTTCCATTGTGTCTTTCTAATCACATTTGCATATTTGGCCTAATGCCGACTCCATGTTTCTCTCAACTAAACCTTTGAAGCATGCCTTATACGCAAGCCTTGTAGCACTTTACCTCTGTGACCTGACACCTTGACCCATGGAGGAATTTTCCCTGAGTGTCCTTTTCATGCACCTCTCTCCTTGCTCTAAGAATTAGTGTGTTCCTTGTTCTTGGAACTAGTATTCTTGCGACATTCTCTCCTCTTTTGTAACGTAGCATTATTTTGTTCTTTTTCAAGCTCTTTAAAAATTTGAAAACAACAAAAAAATAAAAAAAAATCCAAAAACGAGGACGGGAAATATATATTCTTTTTTGGTAGCACAATGGGTCTCCCTTGGACAAATCAAATCCTTCCATTTGTTTTTCAATATTTGGGATCTAATATGACCTTAGGAAGTTGTTCTCTCTACATAGAGTTGTGTCCTCCACCATTTGGTTACTCTTCCAAACACATGGAGAGTTTGTGTTGCCTCCTGCATCGTGAACTTATGTCAATGTCATGTTGCCTAAGTCTGATCATCTTTCGTGCTCTTTTCCAAGGGAAGTTTCACCCATCTTGAGTCGGCCTTTCTGTAGTTTGTCTCTTGACCTCATGCTCGGTCATCCCAAAAGTCCAATCAAGTCCTTGTTCGAAATCAATGAAGTTATATGCATGATCATTGAGATCCTCTTGTCTTTTCTCGACGAGCCGTCGAAGACCTCTGGGTAGTGAAGTCATACACTCACATTGTACTCCTACTTGAGCATTGAGGATATTGAAGTTGTTTCTTGAGCTATGAAGACCTCATCTCCAGCCATCAGGTGGTATTGGCTTCTTGAAGATGGATACTATACTTGTATATATTTGATTTTGAGATGTAGATCCATTGTTTATTTCTCACGGCTACACTTTATATAGTTATATGACATGGATCTGTAGTGTATTTGATTGGCATCCATGATTTATCTCATCTCGAGCATGGGTATGGCCTCCTCAGAGAGACAATTGTTATTTTTGTAGATGGCACCTCCCAAACTCTGGTCCCGAGCTCACTCGTTTCGTACCTTGGTGAAGATTGTAATGTATTTCTACCATCAAATGCTCTTCTGACCTCATACATTGGGGGGAATATGTTATAACCCTAAATTTTTCTACACATGCATACTTGGCATTTGGCCCTCTTACTTGCATTTTTTTCCAAGCCATCACTGAGTTGCTCTTCTAAAAAACCAAATTTTTGAAGATGTACGCACCCTGCTCCACTACTGCCCATGTACATACGCTTGTTGCACCACTACAACTTGTGTACGTATGCCTACTGCATCACTACATCTTGCGTATGTTTGCAAAAGTTGCAAAAATTAAAAAGTTGCAAGGAATTCGTTGAGATTACGGGCTATTGGTTAGTTTCCCAACTAATCCACCACTTATAGCACGTCACCCAACCAAATAACCATCATTTTGTCATATAAAAGGAGGATTTTGGGTCTCATTACATATCTGTACATAAGAACAGTGAAACTCTACCCGTTTCACATCCCCTCCTTGCCCTAAGCATTTGCAGCCTTGTTGTGAGAATTTCCTTAAAATTCCTCATTTTTCCCTTTTTCCTCCATCAGAACCCATTTCATTTCCCAAGAAGAAGGTTGAGAGGATAAAGATACATGGAGGTGCACTTGGATTTTGGTTAAGAGGAACCCGGACCAGGTTTGAGGAGTAGTAGCCGACTGTGGTTGTAAGTGATCATTGTATTATCAATAAAAGAGGTACTTTTCCTGTCCCAAAACATGATGTGTCAAATGTTTGAATTTGATTTATGTTTTTATTATAACATCTAACCCTTATTTATGTATGAAATGTATGCTTGTAGCTTTCTATTTGTCTGTATTTGAATGCAGGCCAACCTTGGGAGGAGGTTTGCAGTCAGTGAAGCCTTAAAGCACGAGAGGATCGTCATCAGGCATGGAGTAAAGGAACAGTTACCTGATCCTTCTCATTTTTCTTTTCTTGCATAAATCTGGGATATGTTTTGGGTAGTTAGAGAATTAGGATTATTTTAAACTGTTATTGATCTACCTACATTGTAAACCCTGGTGTATCCATGGGGGGGGGTTTCCTGCTAGCACATGGTCAACCAGAATCTAAGAAAACTATTGAAGATACATCTTCAAGAAGACCATATGTGTTCAAGCCACAAAGAAGCTTCAATCATGATCATGATGAGTCAAGGCAGAAATTCAGAAGGACTACACCACAAAGAAGATCATTCACTCCCAGGTATGCAAATTTCTTTTATGGTCATTGTTTTTATTGTACTAATTTTAAACATAAGGTTGCAGATTGCAGGGATTATAAAAGAAATGTTCAAGAAAGAAGTGCCTATCTGGCCGCACGTAAAATTGAGTGTTACAAATTTCATAACTATGGACACATAGTCAGTGATTGTAGAAGCATGATCGATAATTCCATGAAAGAGAACATTGATATCAGATATAAGAAAGTATGGATAAGAAAACAGGAAGAACATGTGAACAAATACCAAGTACCAGAGATCACAAGATTGGCAAAAAAATGAGATGAAGAAAAATTTACAGAGAAAAAGAAATATGTCAGATACAGAAAGGTTTGGATAATAATTGAAAGAAAGGAAGGATATGTAAATAAGGAACAGGTTCAAGAGATTGTACTTTCAGGAATTGTAGTGAAATATGAATCCACTGACAGAAAGAAAGAAGTCAGAGATCATAGAGATAATGAATCTACCAATGAAGATGATGATGAATCTACCAATAAAGATGATGATGAATCTACCAATGAAGATGATAATGAGTACACATCAAAGAATGAATTGTTATGATCCATCTAGCTTAGAGACTCCCAAGTAATATGAATATTAGAAAGGAGGAGTCTATGCGATAGTTGTGACAGACCAGAGAACCATCCTTCCAGCATCTTATGGATTTTGAGAAGACAGATTCAGATCAGTTAGTTAGCAGAAGTATAGTTTGATAGATTAATCAATACTTCATGATAGTATAGTGATAAATGGGTCATCATTATGGACAGTTGCGCAAGTAGAGTCTTGGATAGTATGGACAGAGATGGATTTGTAAGAACACTTAGCAGGTTTGGACAGATATAAGATAGTGGACGAGAGCATGGATTCATATATTGGTTCATAGAGTGTTTCAGAGACAAAGTAACATTATCATAATGGATGATGATTACACAGGAAATGGCTCGAACAATGTTAATGGATTCCATATTGACAAATATTTTTTGGACACATGTAGTGAATACATCAGTTCACATTCAAAACAAAGTAATTCTCAGAAACAACAATGACAAAACCCCCTACGAACTATGGAAAGGAAGCGCAGACAACAACCTCTACATCAAGGTAACTCAAGGTAATATTTTATTAATTGAAATTTATGTTGATGATATTGCTTTGGAAATACTAATGACAGGTTAAGCAAAAAATATGCAAAGGATATGTAGAATGAATTTGAAATGTCATTACTTGGAGAACTATCCTTCTTTTTGGGTCTTTAGATATGTCAAACAAACCAAGGAATTTTTATTTCTCAAACTAAGTATATCAGAGAAATGCTAAAGAGGTTCGGAATGGAAGATTGAAAACTAGTTACCACTCCTATGCAAACCAGTTGCAAGTTGAGCAAAGATGATAATTCAAAGTCTATAGACCAGAGGAAATACAGGTCAATGATTGGTAGCTTACTATATGTGACAGCATCCATACCAAATGTAATGCAGGCAGTTGGACAGGTGGCACAATTTCAAGCAGCATCAAAGGAATCACATGTATTAGAAGTGACAAGGATTTTCAGATATCTCAAAGGAATAGAAGAGTTTGGATTATGGTATCCAAAAGGAAAGGATCTATCACTTATTTCCTACACAAATTCAGATTGGGAAGATTGCATTGATGACTGACAAAGAATAAGTGGAGTAGCGTTCTACTTGGGTGAGTGTTTAGTATCTTGGCTAAGCAAGAAACAATCATCAATATCCTTATCTACAATCAAGGTAGAGTATATTGCAGCAACAGCATGTTGTACATAGGTTCTATGGATCAAACAAACTTTGACAGATATACAGGTCGATTATGATGAGCCCATTCCAATCTATTGTGATAATACAAGTGCCATCATTATCTCAAAGAACCCGGTGATGCACTTCAAGACGAATCACATTCCAATCAAGTATCACTTTCTATGAGAACAAGTTGCAGAGAATAACATCAGAGTTGAATATGTGGGAACAAAATAACAAGTGGCATACATCTTTACAAAACCGCTTCCATGGAAAGCCCTTGAGTATCTTCTCCAGAGACTAGGAGTAATTTCTACTCCAAAATGAATGCTTTTGAATTCTTATATTATATGTCTTAGATGTACACGAGGAAGTACCATAAATAGGACAAAGGGGGAGAGATTTGTCATATGCAAAGGTAAATGCTTGGAGAGAGAGCATAGAGGCATGTTTCCAAGGGGAGTGATTGTCACAAGGGAAGAATGAGCGATATGAATTCAGAGTGATACCCTTTTTCAAAGGGGGAGATATTATTCATATGAAGGGGGAGAGAGTAATCAGAGGCTTATAAACACAAAGAAAAATAAAAGGCATGTAGACAGGGGAGCAGCCCCAAGGAGAGTTCAGTCAGGGGGAGCAGCCCCAAAGGGAGATACCCTTTGTCATTGATGTCAAAGGGTGAGAGATAAAAACATTGATGAGGAGTATAAAAATGAATTTTATCTTGAATAAGTGTTGCCATCAATGCCAAAGGGGGAGATTGTCAGAGGATTAAGTTGGTATGGATTGTTGGTTTTCATTGATTTCAACCATTGGAGAATGATATTGTAGATTGATTTCAACCCTTAGTGATTGATATCAACCCTTGGAGAAATTCCGGTAGTGAATTTCGGTAGCACAAAGGTTTGGGTAATGGACCCAAGTTTGTTTCATGTATAATGGTATGAGTTTTAATATATTTGAAGGTAATACTATTATATATGGGTATTACATGTCATTCCATTTCCGGTGGTATGTGGAACGTCACATAACCCCTCACGTTTATAGAGTTATGGCCATGTGAAGTTGGAGAACCCGAGTTTGGGTAATGGACCCAAGTTTGTTTGATGGATAACAGTACGAGTTTTGATCTATTTTCAGGTAATACTATTCTATATGGATAGTACATGTCATTCCATTTCCAGTGGTATGTGTAACGTCACATAACTCCACACAGTTAGAGAGTTATGGCCATGTGAAGTTGGAGAACCCTCATGAGTCATTTAGAATCCCCAAAAGGTCAAAGCAGTCAAAGTGGTTTAAGAGATTTTTAGAAGGTAAATAATAAAGTGAAGTGATGATTGTACTATAATTTAAAGTGAATACAAAACAAATTATTTAAATAATAAAATTAATGGAGAAATTACTAAGTTGACAAGGGGTTAGAAGTGGGTTAGCCCTAAAATAAAGAAAGTGGTTTAAGATGGTTAGAAGGTAAACCTCTTGAGGTAAAGTGAAGTGATGAGTGTACTATAAGTCAAAGTGGATAAAAAATAAATTATTTAAATAATAAATTTAATGGATAAATTACTAATTGGACAAGTGGTTAGAATTTGGTTAACCCTAAAATAAGGAAAGTGGGTTAAGATGGTTAAAAGGTAACCCCTTGAGGAAGCTACATGAAAGTATAAATAACAGGCAAGGCTCTCTCATTTCAAATCACACTTGAGCATATTGAATATATACAGGTGACTGAGGTAACCAAAGGATATCTAAGCTGAATTTCAAAGAGAAGGTGAAGTAAAGAAGGTTGAAATTCAAGGGAGGATAAATTATTTTGATGATGTTTTCTAAGGTATGGTATTTACAGGTCATCTCACCATTTTTGAGATAACATTTTTTCTAGAATGATTCAGACAGTGAAATTGATATTCCATTGAGAAAACATATCCAAGTAGTTGTAGTACGTATTTTAGCTTGTGGTCATTGTATTTTTGGGGTTACACTCCATGGAAAATAGGGTTTGTGGCTAGTCCTAAAACTAGTCTAAAACAAGTGTTTCAGGTAAAAATGTCATAAATTATTCATAACAGATACAAATTAAGTAAGAAAACAATTGTTGGTTAGAGTACAGTCTGTATTATTTTGTGTAAAATTTTCAGATCCATACAACAAATATTATGTGTGGGGCATGCTCTACAAGTTTGCTCTCTAGAATAAGCCAAAATTCAACAAAGCATGCCATTTTTGCTATAACTCCTTTTCTGAGAGGTTCCAAGTAGTGACACATGGAGGAATTGCATAAAACACACTGAAGAACATTGTGTACTATTTTCATACCTTTATTCATTACAGGTACATATTTATGATTATTTCAAGTTACGGTTGTTGACTAATCCAAAACTAGTCATGTGAGACCAAAGTAAAGTTTGATGAAAATGCTAGTCTCTTGTTCTTAAAGTTAAGGAAGGTTTGTAGGTATGTGATCATATACACTAGGTCTATTACAGAGTTACAAATCAGATTTGGATGATGAAATTGATGAGGGGTTTTGGTTGAGGTACATGTTGGGTACATGGTTGAGACAAGTAGTTGATGAGTTGGCACATACATGAGGTGTATAGTTGATGATGTCGGTACATATTGATGAGTAGTTGATACATGTTTGGTACATACTTGGTACATACTTGGTACATGGTTGGAGGCACTTGTTAGTAGTATTGTTGACACATGGCTTATGGATGATGTAGCATACTTGTATTGGTATATTATTAGAAGCACATATTGATCTTGGTGATGATTATGAGTTGTTGTGTTATGCTTAGTTGATGCACATATTTGAGAGTTGTCTTGGTGATTGATCTTGGTGAGTAGATCTGATTTGGTCGATAATATTGATGAGACAGGTTTTTGTGATAGGTTGTTTGGACATGTTGTTGTGACATGTTATTTGTATAGGTTTGGTGCATGGTTGATGCACTTGTTCATGGTACAGGTTGAGGTATAGGTTGGTGCAAAGTTGATGCACTTGTTTATGGTACATGTTGATTACAGGTTGTTTGGTATAGGTTGGTGCATGGTTGATGCACTTGTTTATGGTACAGGTTGATTACAAGTTGAGGCATAGGTTGATGCATGGTTGATGCATGGTTCAGGTTATTGGTACAGGTTGTTTGGTGCAGGTTGATTTTTACAAGTTTACAGTAGTATATCTCACAATGATAGTGTGACAGTGGTTCCATCATTCTACTTCTACGTCAATGCGGTTGGATGGGGAAAGGACAGGTGGTTGTATCCACCTTCTGATTGTATCTAGAGAACATAAAGGGTTGTAGCCTCCTTTTGGTTATGGCCAAATAATTGGGGAGTTGGAGCTTCCCTCGGGTTGTAGCCTAGGAAAATAGGGGGTTGGAGCCTCCTTCCAGTTGCAGCTGGAAAACAAAGGAAGTTGGTGTTTCCAATGAATGTAATTCTTCAAGACATATAAGAAAAACCATTATGTGGTTTTCTCCCTCTTTGGGTTTCCACGTAAAAACACGGGTGTACTGTGTATGTGTATGATTTTTCATGTGTTCATTGTTTATTTACTCTGCAAATATTGGATGGTAATGCTACATTGATATAACACTTGCAATATATGATTAAAAATGATTAGATTGCTCTATTACTGATTCACCCCCCTCTCTTAGTAATCCAACATTAATTGAAACAAGAGCATGATGATTACCTTTCTTAAGAGCAGGATATTCTTCCTTCTTCTTCTTGACTCCCTCTGGAATGAAGTTTCCAAGGTTGTTCTACTAAAGTTCTTGTGCCATAAGATCGATATTTTTCTTCAGGCATGTGGATTCTTCATGATTCGGTTTATTGCAGTAATTTCACTGCTTTCCCTTATTCTTCTTGGAATATGAAGAGTCTTTGGAACCTAAAGAATCGTTAAAGGGTTTGTAATATACCTCCTTCTCGTTCTATTTCTCCTTTATATTCTGTTTGGATGATCCTTTTCCATCATGCATGGTGAGTGAATGTGTTTTGGAATCCTTGATTAGGCCCATATGAATGAGTTTTTCCTGCTCATGTGTGAGAGAATTGATGAATTGATCCATGGTAGGAATGTTCCAATTTGTTCCCATGAGATACCCGCCTTAATGGAAAGTGGAAACATAGAAAAAATATTATGGTCATGGCTTGGCCAACATTGTTAGAATAAGTTGGTCCATTGTTTAGACTTATAAATACTACAATGTGCTAAGCTCAATATCAAATATTTAAAATTAGTAAATAAATTGTGTATATTATCAAAACTTTTAGGATCCAAAGTATTCAACTCTACCTCAAGCATATGAACTCTCATCTAATCCTTCTTTCCAAACAAACTTTCCAAGGTGGTCCAGATCTCATTTGGACTCTTGCATGAGGCAACATGAAACCATAGATTAGTTGAAATCAAATCAAGAAGAAGTCGTGTGGATTTTTCCTTTCGGTTCACCCACCTCATCTTCTCAATTGTTGATGTAGGTCATGTTTCTGTCCCCATCGTCAAGTTGTACAGTCCATTCTTTATGAGTTGGAATTTTGCCTTGGACTTCCAATCAAAATAATTGTATGTTGTGAGGATTGCCACCAATTTTGACTATATAAAAGGTGTCCTATATATCTCTCCCACTGTTTTTGAGAACCCCTAAAAATTTACTCTCAATCTACAAGTGAAAAACTAATAAATCACTACATAAAGGGCACTTTAAGTGAAAATTTTGTATCAGTTTCAAGAGACGATCTTCTGACTCACTATCTGAGCAAACGATGAGGATTCTCACCAAACTATTGAAACCCACTTGCATAATGGGTTGATCTACTACTTCATTGGGATTTTTCCTAAAAATGTTAATATTTTTGGAGAAATCGTTGTTGAAAGGTACGTACGTCCATGGATTTTTCTCATAGAAACTCCTATTTTCCTTATTCTTTGGCTTGTTTTCTTGCTCCAAGCAGCATATCTTTGATACCATGTCAATGTTTCATCGAAACCTGCACGGGATTTCTAGATAAATCAAGTGAAAACAAATCTTATCAAGAAAGGAAGAGATATTCAATATGGAAGAATGAGAAAATATATTCACACTACTCCAATGAGTTGATGATTGATACATAGATAATGAACAATATGATCAATGAATGAGTGGAATACACTCATATATAGGACATAACATTCCATAATAGAAGAATGCATGCATGCATAATATAATAATTGTGATGATATAAAATAGAAAGTCTAAAATAGAACTACTCAGTTAAATTCCACTGAACTAGTGTGCTGAACATAGAAATTTCTCCAACACCCCTTTGAACATCACTATGGAGTAAAAAATGAGTCCTAACTACTAGGCCATATTAGGTACTCATGTACAATGCAACTAATGAACACTGAATAAAACAGAGGAAAGAGGGAAAACCATGTGGGAACAAAACCCCCCCTCAAAAGACAATGCATCAAAAGAAGAAAATGGAATATGCTACGCAACTGTGTTCTTCACTGCTAGAGGATCCCGCAAATTCTTAATATTATGCTCACTAAAATTCTTCGTGAATATGTAGAAATATTTATGGATCTGATGAATTCCTTTGGCAACCTATCAGGCCTTGTATCTCTTGATCTTGCGGACTCATCTACACCTGAAAATATTGTATTCTGGTGTAAGTGGAACCAAATGCCAAGTCTATTTCTTTAGGATTGATTCATACTCCTTTTGCATGGCTTCTTACCATAATGGATTTCCCACAGCCTCACTGTAGAGTTGTGGATTAGAATATTGAACCATATAGAAATGCATGGGCATCGTAGGTTCAGAAGATGAAGGTACATGAGAAGGATACTCATAATGAGATTGATTCCTCCTCGAATCCAATGGATTCCCTTCAAGAACACCTCCTTCCTAAAGTTTGAAATGTTCCCTCTTGGGCATCTACTAAAGCTTCGAATCTGGCTTCTTATCTAGTTGTACTACTTGTTGATTTCCATGTACATAATCCCAATGTATTGAATCATCTATGATGTTTGTAACTGATGGAAGAATAAGAGTATATGCATGTTGCAATGGAGGTGCATGCAAATTAATCTCCTTATTTGTAAGTATAAAAGAGGAGTCATCATTAGAAAACCTAGTGAATTCATAGAACCTTGACTTGTGATCCACCTCACCAATTGCAATGATGGAATTTTCATGGATGTCAAATAATAAAACTGAATCTGATGTAAATTCAACCTTTTTACCTTTCTGAGTGATCTGATAAACTCATAGCAGATTCATAGAAATATTTGGAACATGTAAAACATTCTCAAAACTACCATTATGGAGTTCCACTCTCCCCTCTCTTTCTATTGCTACTGGAGTATCATCCCCCATGAGAATAAGGGATCTTGAGCATGGACTCAAAGAAGAGAAAACTTCATCTTTCACTGACATATGATGGGATGCACCAGAATCTATAACCCATGAATCAGATGAGGAATTAATTACAACAAGAGCATGATCATTACCTTTATTAGGATCAGAATCTTCTTCCTTTTGATTCTTGACTCCCTCTGGAATGAAGTTTCCAAGGTTGTTTTGTTGAAGTGACTCTGCCATAAGATTGATCTGTTTCTTCATGCATGTGGATTCTTCATGATTCGGTTTATGGTAGTAAATGCATTGTTTTCCCTTATTCTTCTTCTTGGAATATGAAGAGTCTTTGAAATCTGAAGAATCATTAAAGGGTTTGAAATATCCCTCCTTCTCGTTATGTTTCTCCTTTTTGTTATGTTTGCACGATCATTTTCCAACATGCATGGTGAGTACATGTTCTTTGGGATCCTTTATTAGGCCCATCCGAATGATTTTTTCCTTCTCATGTGTGAGAGAATAAATGAATTGATCAATGGTAGGCATCTTCCAATTAGTTCCCATGAGATACCTTCCTGAATGGAAAGTGGAAACATCGACAACATATTATGGTCCTAGCTTGGCCAAGATTGCTAGAATGAATTGGTCCACTTGTTTAGACTTATAAATACCACAAGATGTTAAGCTCAATATCAAACATTTAAACTTAGTAAAGAATTTTTGTATATTAACAAAACTTTTAGGATCCAAAGTATCCAACTCTACCTCAAGCATATGACCTCTCCTCTAAACCTGCTTTTCAAACAAACTTTCCAAGGTGGTCTAGATCTCATTTGGAGTCTTGCATGCGGCAAAATGAAACCATAGATCAATTGAAATAAATTCAAGAATAATTCTTGTTGATTCATCCTTTCAATTCACCCATCTCATCTTTTGAATTGTATATGTAGGTTCTATTTATGTCACCATCGTCAAGTTGTACAGTCCTTTCCTTCTGAGTTGGAATTCTTCCTTGGACTTCCAATAAAAATAATTGTATGGTGTGAGGATTATCACCAAGTTTGACTATTTAATAGGTGTCATATCCATATCTCCCACTGTTTCTGAGAACCCCTAAAAATTTACTCTCAATCTGCAACTGAAAAAGTAAGAAATCATTGCAGAAAGGACACTTTAAGTGAAAAAAATGTATATGATTTAGGAGACGATCTTCTGAATTACTTTCTAAGAAAACGGTGAGGAATATCACCAAACCGTTGAAAACCCACTTGAATAATCGGTCAATTTACTTCTATATCAAGAAGTTTCCTAAAAAAGTTAATATTTTGGGAGAAATCAATGCCGAAAGTTATGACCACAGATTTTGGTCGTCGAAACTCCGATTTTCCTTATTATTTGGCTTGGTTGGCTTGCTCCAAGCAGTGTAGCTCTGATACCATGTCAATGTTTCATCAAAACCTACACAGGAGATCTAACTAATTCAAGTACAAACAAATCTTATAAAGAAAGGAAGAGATATTCAATATGGAAGAATGAGAAAATACATTCACACTACTCCAATGAGTTGATGATTGACACATAGATTATGATCAATATGATCAATGAATGAGTGGAGTACACTCATAAATAGGACATAAAATTACATAATAGCATAATTCATTCATGCATAATATAATAATAGTGATGATATAAAATAGAACTAGTCAGTTAACTCCCATTGAACTAGTGTGTCGAAAATAGAAATTTCTCCAACACTTCTTTGAACATCACTATGGAGTAAAAAATGAGTCTCGACTACTAGGAAATATTAGGTACTCATGTATAATGCAACTAATGAACACTGAATAAAACTAAGGAAAGAGGGAAAACCACATGGGAACAAAACACCCCCTCAAAAGGAAATGCATCAAAAGAAGAAAATGGCAGTTGCTACGCAACTATTGTCTTCACTGCAAGATTATCCCGCAAAGTTTGAAACTTCTGCTCACTAAAATTATTCATGAAGATGTAGAAATATTTATGGATATGATGAAGTCCTTTGGCAACCTATCAAGCCTTGTACCTCTTGATCCTATGGACCCATATGCACCTGAAAATATTCCTTTCTTGTGGAAGTGGAACCA
>ML788285.1:214422-235656 GCA_009831015.1 Picea engelmannii | reverse complement strand
CCTTTCTTAAGAGCAGGATATTCTTCCTTCTTCTTCTTGACTCCCTCTGGAATGAAGTTTCCAAGGTTGTTCTACTAAAGTTCTTGTGCCATAAGATCGATATTTTTCTTCAGGCATGTGGATTCTTCATGATTCGGTTTATTGCAGTAATTTCACTGCTTTCCCTTATTCTTCTTGGAATATGAAGAGTCTTTGGAACCTAAAGAATCGTTAAAGGGTTTGTAATATACCTCCTTCTCGTTCTATTTCTCCTTTATATTCTGTTTGGATGATCCTTTTCCATCATGCATGGTGAGTGAATGTGTTTTGGAATCCTTGATTAGGCCCATATGAATGAGTTTTTCCTGCTCATGTGTGAGAGAATTGATGAATTGATCCATGGTAGGAATGTTCCAATTTGTTCCCATGAGATACCCGCCTTAATGGAAAGTGGAAACATAGAAAAAATATTATGGTCATGGCTTGGCCAACATTGTTAGAATAAGTTGGTCCATTGTTTAGACTTATAAATACTACAATGTGCTAAGCTCAATATCAAATATTTAAAATTAGTAAATAAATTGTGTATATTATCAAAACTTTTAGGATCCAAAGTATTCAACTCTACCTCAAGCATATGAACTCTCATCTAATCCTTCTTTCCAAACAAACTTTCCAAGGTGGTCCAGATCTCATTTGGACTCTTGCATGAGGCAACATGAAACCATAGATTAGTTGAAATCAAATCAAGAAGAAGTCGTGTGGATTTTTCCTTTCGGTTCACCCACCTCATCTTCTCAATTGTTGATGTAGGTCATGTTTCTGTCCCCATCGTCAAGTTGTACAGTCCATTCTTTATGAGTTGGAATTTTGCCTTGGACTTCCAATCAAAATAATTGTATGTTGTGAGGATTGCCACCAATTTTGACTATATAAAAGGTGTCCTATATATCTCTCCCACTGTTTTTGAGAACCCCTAAAAATTTACTCTCAATCTACAAGTGAAAAACTAATAAATCACTACATAAAGGGCACTTTAAGTGAAAATTTTGTATCAGTTTCAAGAGACGATCTTCTGACTCACTATCTGAGCAAACGATGAGGATTCTCACCAAACTATTGAAACCCACTTGCATAATGGGTTGATCTACTACTTCATTGGGATTTTTCCTAAAAATGTTAATATTTTTGGAGAAATCGTTGTTGAAAGGTACGTACGTCCATGGATTTTTCTCATAGAAACTCCTATTTTCCTTATTCTTTGGCTTGTTTTCTTGCTCCAAGCAGCATATCTTTGATACCATGTCAATGTTTCATCGAAACCTGCACGGGATTTCTAGATAAATCAAGTGAAAACAAATCTTATCAAGAAAGGAAGAGATATTCAATATGGAAGAATGAGAAAATATATTCACACTACTCCAATGAGTTGATGATTGATACATAGATAATGAACAATATGATCAATGAATGAGTGGAATACACTCATATATAGGACATAACATTCCATAATAGAAGAATGCATGCATGCATAATATAATAATTGTGATGATATAAAATAGAAAGTCTAAAATAGAACTACTCAGTTAAATTCCACTGAACTAGTGTGCTGAACATAGAAATTTCTCCAACACCCCTTTGAACATCACTATGGAGTAAAAAATGAGTCCTAACTACTAGGCCATATTAGGTACTCATGTACAATGCAACTAATGAACACTGAATAAAACAGAGGAAAGAGGGAAAACCATGTGGGAACAAAACCCCCCCTCAAAAGACAATGCATCAAAAGAAGAAAATGGAATATGCTACGCAACTGTGTTCTTCACTGCTAGAGGATCCCGCAAATTCTTAATATTATGCTCACTAAAATTCTTCGTGAATATGTAGAAATATTTATGGATCTGATGAATTCCTTTGGCAACCTATCAGGCCTTGTATCTCTTGATCTTGCGGACTCATCTACACCTGAAAATATTGTATTCTGGTGTAAGTGGAACCAAATGCCAAGTCTATTTCTTTAGGATTGATTCATACTCCTTTTGCATGGCTTCTTACCATAATGGATTTCCCACAGCCTCACTGTAGAGTTGTGGATTAGAATATTGAACCATATAGAAATGCATGGGCATCGTAGGTTCAGAAGATGAAGGTACATGAGAAGGATACTCATAATGAGATTGATTCCTCCTCGAATCCAATGGATTCCCTTCAAGAACACCTCCTTCCTAAAGTTTGAAATGTTCCCTCTTGGGCATCTACTAAAGCTTCGAATCTGGCTTCTTATCTAGTTGTACTACTTGTTGATTTCCATGTACATAATCCCAATGTATTGAATCATCTATGATGTTTGTAACTGATGGAAGAATAAGAGTATATGCATGTTGCAATGGAGGTGCATGCAAATTAATCTCCTTATTTGTAAGTATAAAAGAGGAGTCATCATTAGAAAACCTAGTGAATTCATAGAACCTTGACTTGTGATCCACCTCACCAATTGCAATGATGGAATTTTCATGGATGTCAAATAATAAAACTGAATCTGATGTAAATTCAACCTTTTTACCTTTCTGAGTGATCTGATAAACTCATAGCAGATTCATAGAAATATTTGGAACATGTAAAACATTCTCAAAACTACCATTATGGAGTTCCACTCTCCCCTCTCTTTCTATTGCTACTGGAGTATCATCCCCCATGAGAATAAGGGATCTTGAGCATGGACTCAAAGAAGAGAAAACTTCATCTTTCACTGACATATGATGGGATGCACCAGAATCTATAACCCATGAATCAGATGAGGAATTAATTACAACAAGAGCATGATCATTACCTTTATTAGGATCAGAATCTTCTTCCTTTTGATTCTTGACTCCCTCTGGAATGAAGTTTCCAAGGTTGTTTTGTTGAAGTGACTCTGCCATAAGATTGATCTGTTTCTTCATGCATGTGGATTCTTCATGATTCGGTTTATGGTAGTAAATGCATTGTTTTCCCTTATTCTTCTTCTTGGAATATGAAGAGTCTTTGAAATCTGAAGAATCATTAAAGGGTTTGAAATATCCCTCCTTCTCGTTATGTTTCTCCTTTTTGTTATGTTTGCACGATCATTTTCCAACATGCATGGTGAGTACATGTTCTTTGGGATCCTTTATTAGGCCCATCCGAATGATTTTTTCCTTCTCATGTGTGAGAGAATAAATGAATTGATCAATGGTAGGCATCTTCCAATTAGTTCCCATGAGATACCTTCCTGAATGGAAAGTGGAAACATCGACAACATATTATGGTCCTAGCTTGGCCAAGATTGCTAGAATGAATTGGTCCACTTGTTTAGACTTATAAATACCACAAGATGTTAAGCTCAATATCAAACATTTAAACTTAGTAAAGAATTTTTGTATATTAACAAAACTTTTAGGATCCAAAGTATCCAACTCTACCTCAAGCATATGACCTCTCCTCTAAACCTGCTTTTCAAACAAACTTTCCAAGGTGGTCTAGATCTCATTTGGAGTCTTGCATGCGGCAAAATGAAACCATAGATCAATTGAAATAAATTCAAGAATAATTCTTGTTGATTCATCCTTTCAATTCACCCATCTCATCTTTTGAATTGTATATGTAGGTTCTATTTATGTCACCATCGTCAAGTTGTACAGTCCTTTCCTTCTGAGTTGGAATTCTTCCTTGGACTTCCAATAAAAATAATTGTATGGTGTGAGGATTATCACCAAGTTTGACTATTTAATAGGTGTCATATCCATATCTCCCACTGTTTCTGAGAACCCCTAAAAATTTACTCTCAATCTGCAACTGAAAAAGTAAGAAATCATTGCAGAAAGGACACTTTAAGTGAAAAAAATGTATATGATTTAGGAGACGATCTTCTGAATTACTTTCTAAGAAAACGGTGAGGAATATCACCAAACCGTTGAAAACCCACTTGAATAATCGGTCAATTTACTTCTATATCAAGAAGTTTCCTAAAAAAGTTAATATTTTGGGAGAAATCAATGCCGAAAGTTATGACCACAGATTTTGGTCGTCGAAACTCCGATTTTCCTTATTATTTGGCTTGGTTGGCTTGCTCCAAGCAGTGTAGCTCTGATACCATGTCAATGTTTCATCAAAACCTACACAGGAGATCTAACTAATTCAAGTACAAACAAATCTTATAAAGAAAGGAAGAGATATTCAATATGGAAGAATGAGAAAATACATTCACACTACTCCAATGAGTTGATGATTGACACATAGATTATGATCAATATGATCAATGAATGAGTGGAGTACACTCATAAATAGGACATAAAATTACATAATAGCATAATTCATTCATGCATAATATAATAATAGTGATGATATAAAATAGAACTAGTCAGTTAACTCCCATTGAACTAGTGTGTCGAAAATAGAAATTTCTCCAACACTTCTTTGAACATCACTATGGAGTAAAAAATGAGTCTCGACTACTAGGAAATATTAGGTACTCATGTATAATGCAACTAATGAACACTGAATAAAACTAAGGAAAGAGGGAAAACCACATGGGAACAAAACACCCCCTCAAAAGGAAATGCATCAAAAGAAGAAAATGGCAGTTGCTACGCAACTATTGTCTTCACTGCAAGATTATCCCGCAAAGTTTGAAACTTCTGCTCACTAAAATTATTCATGAAGATGTAGAAATATTTATGGATATGATGAAGTCCTTTGGCAACCTATCAAGCCTTGTACCTCTTGATCCTATGGACCCATATGCACCTGAAAATATTCCTTTCTTGTGGAAGTGGAACCAGATTCCAAGTCTGATTCTTTAGGACTGAGTCATACTCCTTTTTCATGGTTTCTTGCCATAATGGATTTCCCACAACCTAGAGTTGTGGATCAGAATATTGAACCACATATAAATGCATGGGCATCGCAGGTTCATAAGATGAAGGTACATGAGAAAGATCCTCATGATGATATTGATTACTCCTTGAACCCAATGGATTCCCTTCAAAAACACTTGCTTCCTGAAGTGTGAATTGTTCCCTCTTGGGCATCTGCTGAATCTTTGGCATTGGATTCTTATCTGGCTATACTACCTTCTTATTTCCATGTACATAATCTGAGTGTATTGAATCATCTCTTATGTCTGTAACTAATGGAATCATAAGAGTATATGCATGTTTCACTGGAGGTGCATGCAAAGTACTCTCCTTATGTGTAAGTAGAAAAGAGGATTCATCGTCAGAAAACTTAGTGAATTTATAAAACCTTGACTTGTGATCCACCTCACCAATTGCAGTGATGGAATTGTCATGCATGTCAAATACTAAAACTGAATCTAATGTAAATTCAATTGTTTTACCTTTCTAAGTGATCTGATAAACTAAGAGTATATTCATAGAAAGCTTTGGAACATGTAAAATAGTCTCAAAAATTCCATCATGGTGTTCCACTCTCCCCTCTCTTGCTACTGCTACTGGAGTATCATCCCCCATGAGAATAGGGGGTGTTGAGCATGGACTCAAAGAAAGAAAAAACTTCCTCTTTCAATGTCATTTGATGGGATGCACTAGAATATATAATCCATGAATCAGATGAGGAATTAATTGCAACAAGAGCATGATGGTTACCTTTCTTAGGAGCAGGATATTCTTCCTTCTGCTTCTTAACTCCCTCTAGAATGAAGTTTCCAAGGTTTTTCTGTTGAATTTCATGTGATATAAGATCGATATTTTTCTTCATGCATGTGGATTCTTCATGATTTGATTTATTGTAATAAGTGCACTAATTTCCCCTCTTCTTCTTCTTGGAATCTGAAGAGTCTTTGGAACCTAAAGAATCGTTAAAGGGTTTGGAATATCCCTCCTTCTCATTATATTTCTCCTTTCTATTCTATTTGGATTATCCTTTTCCATCATGGATGGTGAGTGCATGTTCTTTGGGATCCTTTATTAGGCCCATATGAATGATTTTTTCTTGCTCATGTGTGAGAGAATCAATGAATTGATCCATGGAAGGAATCTTCCAATTTGTTCCCATGAGATACCTGCTTGAATGGAAAGTGGAAACATAGAGAGCATATTATGGTCCTAGCTTGTCCAAGATTGTTAGAATAAGTTGGTCCAATTGTTTAGAATGATCAATACCACAAGATACTAAGCTCAATATCAAATATTTAAACTTAGTAAATAAATCATGTATATTATCAAAACTTTTAGGATCCAAAGTATTCAACTCTACCACAAACATATGACCTCTCTTCTGAACCTACTTTCCAAACAAAATTTCCAAGGTGGTCCAGATCTCATTTGGAGTCTTGCATGCAGCAACATGAAACCATAGATCATTTGAAATCAATTCAAGAAGAATTATTGAGGCTTTATCCTTTTGGTTCACCCATCTCATCTTCTCAATTGCTGATGTATGTTGTGTTTCTATCCCGGTCGTCAAGTTGTACAGTCCTTTCCTTATGAGTTGGAATTATGCCTTGGACTTCCAATCAAAATAATTGTATGGTGTAATTATTACCACCAAGTTTTACTATATAATATGTGTCATATCCATCTCTCCCACTCTTTCTTAGAACCCCTAAAAATTTACTCTTAATCTGCAAGTGAAAAACTAAGAAATCACTACAAAAAGGGCACTTTAAGTGAAAAAGTCATATTTGTTTCAAGAGACAATATTCCAACTTATTTTCTGATCATACGATGAGTAATCTCACCAAACAGTTGAAAACCCACTTGTAGAATGGTTCGGTATACTTATTATGCAAGTCGTTTCCTCAAAAAGTTAATATTTTGGGAGAAATCGTTGTTGCAATGTACGACCATGGATTTTTCTCGCTGAAACTTCGATTTTCCTTATTCTTTGGCTTGTTTGGCTTGCTCCAAGTAGCGTAGCTCTGATACCATGTCAATTTTTCATTGAAACCTGCATAGGAGATCTAGCTAAAGCAAGTATAAACAAATCTTATCAAGAAATAAAGAGATTCAATATGGAGGAATGAGAAAATATATTCACACTAATCCAATGAGTTGATGATTGATACATAGATGATGATCAATATGATCAATGAATGAGTGGAATACACTCATATATAGGACACAATATTTCATAATAGCATAATGCATGCATGGATAATAGCATAATAGTGATGATCTAAAATAGAACTAGTCAGTTAACTACCACTGAACTAGTCTACCGAAAATAGAAATTTCTCCAACAAAAGTTTGTTGACGCAAATGAGAATTTTTTGGTATGTAGCGATGTATGCAAGGAAGGAATTGGTGGAGTCCTCACTCAAAATGGACATGACATTAGTTATGAGTCTAGAAAAATCAAAGAACATGAGAGGAATTATTCCACACATGATTTGGAGCTTGCTTCCATAGTTCATGCATTGAATATGTGGAGGCATTATCTCATGGGAAAAAGATTTGAATTAAGGACGGACCATTGTGGTTTGAAATATCTTTTTGAATAGCCAAATTTGAATGCTAGGCAAATAAGATGGTTGAAATTTTTAAGTGAGTATGATTTTGAAATCAAGAATATCAAGGGAAAAAAAATAAAGATGTTGATGCACTCAGTAGAAGAGTACATCTCATGCATGCTACAGTTGTTAGTATTCATTGGTCAGATTTAAAGAGAGGAATTTAAGATATTGTTGTTACAGATTAGCATTACCTAAATGTAAAAGAAATTTTACAGCAAGAAATCATACAACAAAAAATTAAAGAGTATGAGATTAAGGAACATGGATTACTTATGCATAAGAATAGAATTTATGTTCCTAGTTTCGGAGAACTTAGGAATTTGGTATTAAAAGAAATGCATAATTTTCCATATGTTGGACATCCTGGTTACCATAAAATAATTGCAGCAGTAAGAAGTCAATTATTTTGTCCAGGAATGAAGAAGGATGGTGTTGATTACATTTCCATATGTATGGAATGTCGTAGAGTAAAAGTTGAGCATAGACACCCAGCGGGTTTGCTTCATCCATTTCCAATTCCATAGAATAAATGGCAAGTCATAAGCATTGATTTTATAACTAAATTTCCTAGGATAGCAAGGCAACATGATTCCATAATGGTAGTTATGGATAAATTGACAAAGGGTGCTCATTTTGTTCCTATGAAAATGACTCATACAGCAACTAATATTGCATAAATTTACATGAGGGAAATTTCTAGGTTGCATGGGATACCTAAGGAAATTGTTTCAGGTAGAGATACAAAGTTTACTTCAAATTTATGGAGGGGATTATTTAAAGGATTTGGTACAAATATGAATTTTAGCATAGCATACCATCCACAGTCAGATGGGAAGATAGAGAGATTCAAACAAGTGATTGAAGACATGTTGAGAATGTATGTGGTGGATAAACCATCTAAGTGGGAAGACTAATTGCATTTGGTTGTGTTCTCCTATAATAATGGGTATCAATCTTCATTGAAGATGAGCCCATTTGAGGCTTTGTATGGTATAAAATGCAATACTCCAATGAGTTGGGACAACCCAGCAGACAAAGTAGTACTTGGGCAAAAATTTCTCAAGGACATGCTAGATGGTTATAATTAAGCATAATTTAAAGGCATCTCAAGATAGACAGAAAAGTTATGCAAACAAGAATAGGACGGATAGAAAATTTAAAGTGGAGAAGCATGTCCTTTTAAAAGTGAATCCCAAGAAGAGCTCATTGAAGTTAGGTAGCTATATAAAGATAGCAGCAAGATTATGTGATCCATTTGAGATCTTGGACAGAATAGGGCCAATTGCATACATGCTTGCATTTCCTACTTCCATGAATGTGCATAATGTATTTCATGTCTCTTTGTTGAAACGTATATACATGATCCTAACCATGTTATTCATTGGAATTTGATTCACGTAGATCCAGAGGGAGACTTTCAAGTCCAGGGAGTGCGCATATTGGACAGAAAAGTCAAAATGCTCCAGAATTGAGTTATAGAGATGGTAAATATTCAGTGGACTTGCTACGGTCCTGAATATGCCACTTGGGAGCATGGATATTCCATACGGGCGGAGTACCCACGACTTTTTGAATAAATTTTGAAATTTTGATTTTTGTTTTTTATATGCACTAAGAACAGTGCCAAAATAAGGGGGAGGGAAATGTAATACCTTGGTTTTGAGTCCCCATATGAAATAAAGTATTTTTTTTATTTGATGAAAGGTCAAAATTCCCAAACAATTAAAGAGGCCAAACGTGCCTAGGAAATGTAATGCTATGATCATTATTAATAATAAAATACATCATTGGTTGCAAGACAGATAAGGGAAAAAGTTATAGGGGGATATGATTCCATGAGAGAGGGGTCTTAAGGGGGTCATTAATTTTATCATATTTTATTTACCCATAATTGTTTTAATGGATAAAATTGGTTACATGTCCTTCTTGGGGAAAGGCCATGGGATTCTTGATTTTCTAGTAAATATTTAAACCCATCTTGTGGGATGTTTGGGGGTTCTCCTCCATACACACGTTCACACTTTCATTAATGATTTCTCATTCATCCTTGATCTTGGTGGGGAAAGGAAAACAAAACGAATTTGTTGGGATATAATCCATTGTTGGTTGGTTGTAGTGGTTGTTGGTGTATTTCATCCATGAACTAATGTCTTCATGCCTGAGATGCATTGGCATGTACTAAATTTTATTCACAGTTGTGAATCATGAGAGTCCTAGCATGTAGATTCTCGACCAGATGCACTGGAGACTTTAAGGAGGTGGATATTTTGAGGGACTGCGTGCCAAATATGGGAGTACATTCTCTTGGGTTGTGTAGGCTAGAGAGAAGAGAGTTGGTGTACTTTGGATTGTTTTGTGTAGAGGAACCTGTGAGAGCCTGAGTGTTGACTAGTTTGGGGAAGCTGAGTGACAGCCTGGAACCTTCCTAGTGGATTCATAGCCCTAGATCAAGGATGACATTGTTGTTGAGACTTGGAACAATAGTGTCTATGGTTGGGTGGAACGTCCTTGGTCTCCAACTAGTTGGTGAACCATTTTGATTAAGATAATTTCTCTATGTCATGTGTTTCTTTGTTGTATATTTATTTCCATTGTGTATGAATTATTGTCTTTAACATTCCTATGTTATAACATGCATACTTGTTGGTCATTGTTATGCATAGCATGTTTAAAAATTCCTTATACTGTAGCATGAATCTTTATTATTGCATGTGATGTTATCATGTTTCTTTCATTTTTCTTTAATAATTAAATGGTATCATAATTCGAAAGCTTTGAACAGAGTTTTTGAGGTAGCTTTCATGGCCCGGGGGTGGTTGGGTACATTACACGAATGGACAAGAAAATAGTACAATTTATTAGTAACATGCAAAATAGAGTAAACAAGTCAATAAAAGAGAATACATAACTTAGATTATAGTATGGTTGTACCCTCTTCATCAATCTTTATAAGAATACCTTGAACTAGAAAATTGTCAGAAAATACCTTCTTTAAACATGAAACATGGAAGATGAGATCAATACATGACGAAGGTGGAGACTCCAATCTATAACCCATACTACAAATCCTCTATGACACTAGTAGGGACCAGAGTATTTGGGTTGTCTTTATTTTTTTTTAAGGGATATCGGTTTGTGTGGTTGTAGCATAAAAGATACACAATCCCCCACCTCAAAGTGCCTTTTGTTGCAATGTTGATCTTCTTGTTGTTTCATTCTATTTTTTTCTATAGTCAAGTTTTCCTTCAATACATGGATAACATGTTCAAAGTGTTTGATTTGATCCTCCACTATTCAAAACTTAGGTTTCCCTCTTAAAGGTAATGTGATGGATGGAGGATGGTACCCATAAAGTGCCATAAATAGGGACATTTTGGAAGAAGTATGTTAAGAAGCGTTGTACCACAATTTTTCCGAGGGTAACCACTTGACCCATTGTGATTATTTATAATATCAAGATTTGGAACTAATATAAAATGTTTTTGGAAGATAAATTGAATAATAGATGAGGAAATGAAGATGATTTACAAAGAGGAGAGGAGTGATGTAAATAAACAATGAAATGACATCAAGGCATAAGTGAACATTGGACTAGTTTTCAAGTGAAGAGTTCCATATAGAGGAATTGTATTGTGGGTATTGACTAGGAACCATGTGTTCCAAGGTCCATAGAATAGGTTACATAATTGAATAATATCAAACCTTAATGTAATTTGGAATGGAAATGGTCCCAAAATAGTTATTACAACCCCTATTTGTAACCTTGAAAGTTATTACACCAAAGAAATGAAGAATAGGAATGGAATTGTTGTTATCGGCATGCTCATTGTCATCATCACATCATCATCATAGTCATCAGTGTGCTCATTTTCATCATCGTCGTTGTCACGACTGTTAATCAACATTATCGGTGTCCTACTCCTTGTCATAATCGTTATCGCCATCGTCATCATTTTCATTGTCATCGCAATTTTCATCCTTGTCAAACATGATGATGATACACTCATTAGTTTTATCAAAAAGAAGAAAAAAAAAAGTAAGTGATTGTACATTTTTAGGACAAATTTTATTAATATAAATTATTGACTGTACAATTTTTTTTTTTGTTAGTTGTGCGTGGACCTTATATGTTTTGTATGCATGTACCTTGTTTCCTTCATTTACCTTTAAATATTATTTTTCTACTTGTTATGCATGATTGAGTATGGGGAATTGAGAGTGATGCGAGGGGGGGGAGGGGTCAAACGAGCTTCCACCTTCATGTGGTTGGCCCTGTTTAGTAGAGAAGAAATTATTCTTGAAACCAAGAGGATCTCATTCATGAGGTATTCCCCTTTAGTATTTCTAGGGTGTCGTGCATGTTTAATTATTATTTAGTCATATAACATTTAATTCTCTTTTTCAAATGCAATCTTGTTGGGCCCGAGATATGATCAATTTATGACAGTTATTAGACACTTTTTGTCGAATGTACATATGTGTTTTTCATGTTTTGAAGGAGCTTTTTCAAGGAGCTTTTTGAAGAATTTTATGCTAAAACCTTATGATCGACACTAGGTATGTATGATTTGTGTTTGATGATTATTTTGAGTATAATTCATCATGTTTTTACACTTCCAAGGATCTGATTCACATTTTTTGGTGTTACAGGGCGAAAACACACCACGTTTTTGCTTTCGCCACTGAGTCCGACACTCCTTCCAACACTTGTTCTGGTACCCGATCCGACACTGCATCCAACACTGCATCTTGCACAAAAACGGAGGGAGACTTGGTGGTTATGGTATTGGCGACCAGTGATGGGCGAATCAGGAACATGGGTTTTGTTCATGCTTGCCCCCTCCAGCTACTAAAATTTTGACAACTCAGTTTTAGTTGTTCAAGAGGGTGATTATTGGCTCACTCTGTTTTAGTAGTTAGGGCATCATCTAATGAAAATTGTCGAATTTAGAAGTGGTTTGACCCTCATGTGGTCAACCACTTGGTCTATAAACATTATAAATACCACTGAGGTGGTCAGATAATTGTTAAGCAGTAGAAGCATCATTTTGGGAAGACCTTGGCTAGCCACAACCAATGCATTTATTGGTTGTAGAGAAGGAGAAATGACCATCTCGAATGGTCTCTCTATCCAGAAGCTCACTATTTACCCTCCATCTCAACCTATTATGGAGAATATATGGTGGCTTGAATTTCCATACGAGAACAAGGACTGGGAAGAACCTGTATTTCCAAGTGACTATGCATGGGCACTTCAGGAGCACACAACAGAAAATGTGCTAAACCAGTTCATTTCTGCTATCACATGTGTGGATTTTCCACAATATTTTCCCCAATTTGAATACATGTTTGGGGAAGAATTTCAATAACAATTAGACCCATACATTTTTTCTTCAACATATTTTATTTATGAGATAGATGAGTCTGCCATGTCTTACACTATGCCCTATGAGATTAGTCTAGGAAAAATTTTACATATAAACTCCGGGCTATATGCAGACCAACAAAAACAGTTAGTAAATATCCTTAAAGAACAATCAGGAGCATTTTCCTGGGAATACACTGACATGAAGGGTATACACCCCAACACATGCATCCATCACATATATACCTAGGAGGAAGTAACACATGTTAGGCAACCCCCGATAAGTATGAACCCAACACTTAAATATATAGTCAAGGAGGAGATCCAAAAGTTGTTAAATGTTAGATTCATTTATCCCATCTCCCATAGTAAGTGGGTATCCCTACTTGTAGTGGTTCCAAAGAAAGTGACCGAGAAATGGATAATTTGTGTTGATTTCCTAGAACTCAACAAAGCCACTCTAAAAGACTACTTTCCTCTCCCTTTCATTGACCAAGTTCTAGATACCTTTATAGCACCTAAGGACCAGGACAATACTACCTTTACTTGTCCTTGGTGCACCTATGCCTATAGGTTCTTACCATTTGGATTGTGTAATTCTCCTGCCACATTTCAACGAGCAGTATTAGGGATATTTGTCGATCTTATTCATGATTGTGTGGATATCTACATGGATGACTTCATAGTCTATGGAAACACTTACCAGGAAGCCTTAGACAACTTAGAAAAAGTCATCACTAGATGCCAGGAAATGAACCTATCTCTAAGCCATGAAAAGTGAAAAATGTTGTTAACTGAAGGAGTGGTTCTAGGACATCATGTTTCATCTGAAGGGATAAAAGTCGATCCTGCAAATATTGAGGTCATCGTCAGACTTCCACCCCCCTAAGACTCAGAAATAGGTGAGAATATTTCTTGGACATGTCGAATATTACCAGGGATTTATTGAAAATTTTACAAAGATTGTTGCACCTATGTTTGGATTATTAATAAAAGATGTTGATTTTTTTTTGACTGAGTAGTGTCAAACTCCCTTTGAAACCCTGAAAGCAAAGTTATCTCTGGCATCAGTTCTTAGAGGGCCCAATTGGACTCTGCCAATTCATATATCCATTGATGCCTCCAATAGCGCAATAGGAGGGGTATTAGGGAAAAAAGAGGACCAACATTCCTATGCCATTTATTTCGTAAGTAAGAACTTGTCCCCTGCTGAGTTAAACTACACAGTTACCAAGAAGGAATTCTTGGCAGTTGTTCATGCTATTAACAAGTTTCATCATTACATTACAAGTTATGAATTATTTGTACATAGAAATCATTTCGTCATTAGATTCCTCATGAATAAACCTATAACTAAGGGTCGAGTGACTAGGTGGCTCTTGTTATTGCAAGAATTTAATATTACTGTGCTTGACCGACCTGGAATGGATAATGTAGTAGCTGATTTTCTTTCCCGAATAAAAAATGAGGATGATGATATCCCTATAGATGATAGTTTCCCAGATGAGAATCTTTTTTCCCTCTCTGTCAATACCCCATGGTTTGCAGATATGGAAAACTATCTAGCCACTAGGAATTTACTGTCTCATTTGTCACCTCATGAAAAGCAGAAAATTATTACACAAAGTGATAATTACTCTTGGGTTGGTCATGATCCTTTTTTCACAGGTCCTGATTTGATTATTCATAGATGTGTCCAAGAGGACGAGGTACCTGAGATACTACGAAGTTGTCATGATGGACCATGTGGTGGGCATTTTTCTGACAAACATATAGCATATAAGGTGCTACATTCGAGTTACTATTGGCCTAGCATTTTCAAAGATGCTGCCAAATATGCGAGGAGTTGTGATAGTTTCAAAGGATAGGAATACCTATGTCAGCTAATGAAATGACTTTGCATGCCCAATTTATGATAGAACCCTTCAAAAAATGGGCCCTCGATTTTGTAGGACCAATTTCACCCATGTCCCATAGGAAGAACTATATTTTGGTTTGTACGAACTATGTCACCAAATGGGTAGAGGAAAAATCCCTATTCAGGTCTACAGAGAAGTCTTTTGTCGAATTCATCTATGAAGACATATTTACCCACTTCGGTGTCCCTCGTGAAATTGTTACCAACCAAGGCACTCAATTCACTTCCAATTTGATGAAAGAGCTAACAAAGAAATATGGGATTAAACATTGTAAATATTATCCATACCACCTGCAAGACAATGGTCAAGTAGAATCTACAAACAAAGTTCTAGAAGCCATCTTGACCAATACTGTTCAATTACATCACTGGGATTGGGTTGATAGGCTCCCAGAGTCTTTGTGGGCATACCGGACCACCTGGAGAAATACCATTGGGCACACTCCTTATGAGCTAGTGTACGAGAAACAAGTACTTTTACCAATAGAATTCCAAGTAAGGACCTTTCATATTGCCGCAGAATTAGGATTGAACCTAGATGAGGCTCAAAAGTAATGAGCCCTACAATTGAATGAGTTGGATGAAATCAGGAAAGATGCCATCCAATGGACAATATTAGTCCAAAACCAGAGGAGCAAGTGGCATGACAAGTTTATTAAGAAGAAACACTTCCAACCTGGTGATTGGGCTATGTTGTTTGATTCTCGATTCAAAACCTTCAAAGGCAAACTCACAACCCGGTGGTTGGGCCCTTACGAGGTAGACACTGTATATGAAAATGGAGCTGTAAAAATTAAAACAATTGACGATGAACAAGTCTCCTTCGTGGTAAATGGACACCGACTTAAATTTTATCATAAGCCCATTTCCAGAGAGGATTTTCTACAGGTCATGTCAACTGACAAGGCATTGGCCTTAGTAGATGGGGAAGTCCCCCCTTGTTCTTGAAAAGTTTTCTGAATTTCCTATTGTATATATGTAAATAGTTTTTGAATTTTGTTAATAAGGCAATTCTAAATATTTTTGTAAGTATTTATTTCACCAGGAGTACACAGTTTCAAGGATCTTTCTTCAAAAATTGTTACACTTGAATTTTGTGTCTACTAAAGCATCAAATGAATATTGACTTACTGTAATTAGCCATATTTTTGCAAGAATTCTCATTTTTAGGCATTCTAAAGTAGTTTCTCTTGAAACTCTTCACCATTGTATAAGGAAGTGATACCATAACTATCAAGCATAGAGGTCTCTCGTACAGTTTTTCCAAGAAACATGAGTAAGTGAGTCAAGTGTCTTTATCAAAGAGTAACAAGGAGGTCTAATTAGTGGTTATTCATGGAGACATCACAATAACTACAAAAGAAGAAAGTAAGTTGAGCCTAGAGATACCTTTCTGTTCTTTCTCAATGGTACTATCCACTACACACTAAATAGCTTGAGTATATCATATATTTAGATAGGCCACGCCCGCTTGAGTACCCCTTACATTGGGACAATCACTCAGTAATATAATGGAAAGTATTCCTCTAAAATAAATACCATCCCAATTGAAAAAAGAGAAAGAAAAAGTTGTTTTCAGAGTTGTTCCACCATCTTCTTGCATAAAGAAATCTTATACTAAAATCTTAAAGGATGGAGCGCCAGTCTCCGAGGTTTTAAGAGGCTAACCCATCGAGATACTAAAAAGGTCTGTTGCCAGTGGGTACCGGCCTATGGTATGAATAGGTAAACCCGTCGGAGTATTGAACATGCTTGCTGGGAGTGGGGCATTCTACCTAGAGAGGAAGGTAATCTGCCAAAAATAAATAATAAATTTAAACTTGTCCTGATGTATGGCATTACTTGCAAACAAATATGACATGAAGTATCTGTGGTTAAGCTAAGTTTAATGAATCTTATACACTTTCCATTGGGAAATAACTCCAAGACTATCTTGAAACTCTCTTGCCTAACTCTTCTTATCTATATATAGGATCTCTTATCCTATAGGTGGGGCCATCTTCTAACCATCTCATCAGGTCAATCTATGAAATTTTGTCTTTACACTTGACATACTATAAATCTTCGGCTATTGGGGGATATTGACTAGTTTCCTATACTTTTGATTGTGAGGTGTCACAACACTTAGGTGTGGGGGAGGGGTTCATAAGCTAACAAATGATCATTTCTTAAGAGAAATAAATCTTTGCAAGATATTTTGTATTATTACCATGATACATGTTATTACATTAATAGTCGTTTTATTTTTAAAGTGCTAAACTCCTGTGTGCTATAAATTATTGAACATATGCCTAATAGACCAGATCACTTTTATCGGTTTATCTTTCATTACAAGTTGTACATTGTAGGTTTGACAATACATGTTTTTACTTGCTATAACATGTTCATTGTAGGTTTGACATTATATTTCATATGCAAGAGGGTTGAGTGAGCATGACAACAAAATCAACAACAAGGGAACATTCTGCCTCTGCTCATTTACCATTGTGATTGTCAAAAACACTTCAAATTTGTGGGCTATCCATTATAGGAAGTGAAAATGTATTTAACACAGAGGGGCCAGATAAAGTACCGTATGAGGTGCCATATGAAATGTTGTATGAGGTGCCAAACAAAGTGCCATGTGAATTACACACAAGTAACTGTCCTAGATTCCAAGTGACCAGAACTCAATTACATTCAATTGAATTGGTTGCAGACATTGATTGTAGATGCTTCATATGTTTATGATCAAATGTCCAAGTCAAAAGACTTGGGCATTGATCTAACCATGCATCATTACATTGCTCCAAAATGAGCCATCGAATTTGAATTCTCCACACATGGCAGCCCATGCACACATGTGTGCAACCTAATCCACTATAGGTGCATTCAAAATCAGGTTGGGAAACCATTATCTCCATTCGCCCTTGCCATTTGCTCTCCCCTACATTAAGAAATCATGCCCAACCTATGCCATTTCATCCCCTGTTCAAAACACATTCATCCCATGCCCAATTCGTGCCATCTCTTGGCTCGATTGTGCCCTTTCCTAGTGAATTTCAGCTCTACCACAATGCCCAGGAGGTATGAACACTCTTCCCATGCGGACTTGTTTTCCATTCCTGAATTTGCACAGTGAAGGGAGGTGTTTTTGCGCGTAGGCTGGGGGGCATTTTTTTCTAACTTGCAGGACCACGATGATGGCCTCTCCATGAAATTTACCCTTGGTTTTGATGGGAAGACATCACATGTAGGGTCTCTTACCTTTGAATTATCATAAGAGTCCATTGTTGCAGCTACAAAGCTCCCAAGAATGGGAGATAGATGGTTCAAAAACCACCAATTGTTGCGCTCAAGTTATAACAGGGTGTTTAAGCCCGAATTCGAGAATAGTTCAGGAGAAAAAGGATATGCTAGGGAGTGGATAAAGGTGGAATTGATCACCCCCCTCATCGTCATCACAAGGTTGATTACCTGTGAAGGTAGATACTCCACTTTCAAAGCTTGTCATTTTAGATTGTTGGCTCATTTTCTATTCAACAAACCTTTGAATTTCCCTTTCTATTTTCTCAAAAGCTTGGAGAAGATGTCCTCTCAAGTGAGGAATAATGTGACAAACCCCCACAATAGTTTCTTTCACAATGGATTAATCAAAATTCTTGTTCTAGCCGAACTAGAGAAATGGGGGAAAACTTGGGATGCCTTTATCTACCAATTTTCAAACCTTCACTTGACAGTTAAGACGGGCAAAAATCCACTTAGCCTAAAAACTATCTCTCCATCCAAGCCTCGCTCTCCAAGAACTTGAAACCCCCTTGCACAAACCCTCTCTTTGCCGAAACAATACAAAAAGCTTGTTGATATCCCTACTTCTTCATCGAGTAAAATGACCAAGAGAAAAGACCAAAAGAAGCCTATTTTAACCCCCCAATGCCTTCGATCTCTCTTGATCCTACACCTAAAAAACTCCAAAAAGTAATTCAGCAAGACTTTCCCATCATTCCCACAAATAGGAGGGGATCCAATTGATTTGGTAAAGGACCCTTTCGAAATAATACCCGAAGTACAAGAACCAAACCTTATGCAAAACCCATGCCTACTTCGAATCCTATCCAAGTGTCCTCTGACCTTGAGATCCCTCACAAGAAACTTAGGGAAGTTTCTAGGGATGGATTAGAGCCACTAAGGAAGACAAAATCAAAGCCTGCCTCTCCTTACCAATCCCCCATCACTACTACTTCACCCTTGCCTACTCTAGATCCTAAACCTGATAGATTTTCCACATCCCTCAAAGGATCGAAGCCTTCCTTAGAGATCACCAATTATGCCCCAACCATAGAGAAGCTACAGAAAGAGAACCATCAGCTTCTCCAACAATTGGAAGAGAGCAAGACAATAGACACACACCTTCATCATGATAATGCAGTCCTTCAGGAAAAAGTTAACTCCCTTCAATGGTTGGTCGATGAGATGACCAAATCTAACTACAGCCTCAGAGCACAGCTGAAAAAACACAAGAGGCACAAGGCTAAGTCTTCACATCAAGAAGGAGAAGCTTCCAAAGTTGATCCTCCTCAGCAAGCCTAGTCACGAGGGGTAACTTCTTTTTGTTTTCAATGGGACTTGCAAAATCGTAAGTGTGGGGGTAATGTTGGGCCCAAGATATGATCAATTTATGATAGTTATTAGACACTTTTTTTCGAATGTACATATGTGTTTTTCACGTTTTGAAGGAGCTTTTTGAAGAATTTTATGCTAAAACGGTATGATTGACACTAGGTACATATGATTCGTGTTTAATTATTATATTGAGAATAATTCATCATGTTTTTACACTTCCAAGGATCTGATTCATGTTTTTTGGTGTTACAGGGCTAAAACGCACCACATTTCTGCTTTCGGCACTCAGTCCGGCACTCCTTCCAGCACTTGTTCTGGTACCCGATCCAACACTGCGTCTTGCACAAAAACGGAGGGCGACTTGGCGGTTATGGTATTGGTGGCCAGTGATGGGTGAATCAAGAATGTGGGTTTTGTTCATGCTTACCCCCTCCAGCTACGGAACTTCCGACAACTCAGTTTTATCTATTCAAGAGGGCGATTATTGGCTCGCTCTGTTTTAGTAGTTAGGGCATCATTTAATGAAAATTGTTGAATTTAGAAGTGGTTCAACCCTCCTGTGGTCGACCACTTGGTATTTAAACATTATAAATACCACCGAGGTGGTCAGATAATTCTTAAGCGGTAAAAGCATTAGTGTGATAGATAAAAATACGATTTTACTCTATTTTTCTATTTTACATTGCCAGATTATATAAGAACTGTGTTTTTGAGTTTTCATGGTGAATTCGAATTGTTGAGTTCGTGGTGTGCTTTTAGAAAGTGACCACGACTTGTTGGGGGGGCCATCAGTAGTCTGGTAATTGTTCTTTAGTTTTTTTATGCATTTTATAGTTTAGTTGTTCTCTTTATTTCTTGTGCATGCATTTTCATTGTGTTAATTAGTTTGTTGTTATAGTTTAATTTCTTTGATTCTCTTTTGCAGGTTAGTATGGTGGATTGTGTTAGCATGCATTGATCTTGTAGTTAGGAACAGATTTTCAAATCCCTAGACTAACCCCATGTGCAATTAGATATTAGATTATGTTTTTATTTATGATTTTAGAGTTAAATTTAAAAACGGAGTTTTAAATAGAATAGAACAGAGTTTTAATTTGGGTTTTCTTATTTGATGGATGGATAGAGTTAATTTCAATTTTTAATGATAGATTGCTTATTTTAGTTTTATATAGATCTTGCTTACTTATTTGTTGGCTAATACATTTGGTAGTTTACTTTTTAATGTCATGTCTTAATTTTTGTTCTTAAGCATTTTCTTATTGCAGTTTGAATTGTTAGAATAGATATAGCATAGTTTCATTTTATGTAATTTCTTTCCTAGAGTTAAATTGCAATTGTATTTCTTAGTTAATAGTTGAGTTTAAGTATGAATTTTTCTTACATAGTGTAGAAGTATAATCATGATCTCGTTATATTGTTGATGGTTAATAAATGAATATGCAGGGTAATTGACGATTGCTTTTGTCATGGCTAAATTCTCATTGGATTGTTTAATCCATACCTTTCACTTTGGTATTGAGATCAGTGTTGAGCTTATACCACTTGAATTATATTTTGTTGTCAAGTTACATCGAGATATCATATGACACCAGAGACATTCACACAACCACCAACACTATATTTGAGTTTTCATAGGTTAAAAGATAGTTTTCCTGTTTTCATAGGTTAAAAGGATAGTTTTCTTGCTTTCATAGATTAGAAGATATAGTTTCTTGCTTTCATAGCTTAGAAAATAGTTTTATTGTTGTTGTAGGATAGATAGTCTTTTTCTTTGATAGGTTAGAGAACAGTTTGCTTATCATAGATTAAAGGTTAGTTGTTAGTTCTTCTTGCTTTCAATTAAATAGATTTCCTTTCATGAATTAGAAATAGTTT
>ML788285.1:171295-182931 GCA_009831015.1 Picea engelmannii | reverse complement strand
ATGAACAAGTTTTTCTTGGTTGATTTAGAACAAATCTATTGGAACTTCAAATTGCTCTTTCTTGTAAATGTATGTATAGTGAAACAAAAATAGAGATATGTTCCTAACTCATCTATGTAAAAATTAATGAATTAAGTGAATTCTCAATATGTGAATGTAATAAAGGTCATTTTCCAATAAAAACCATTGTTTCACCTGTGACACATATCATAGACACCCACAACAATACCAATGGGTTTCCAAGCAACCATTACACATTATACAACAAGCACTTGAAATACAATCAAGGGGAATCCTAACCTACTGACCAAAATTTAGTTTTATGAGCATCAATTATGGCACATGAGGTAGAGAAAAATATTCCTAGAAAAGTAAGGGTGTCATTAATAGCAGTTTTTTCCACTTTTATTGAGAGAGGAGATTCATCTAAAAAGTGGTTGTTAACTATCTCTAAAAAAAATTAGGAGAAGAATACCATGAATTTGAATAGAAATGGTAGCATCCTCCAATGAATAATCCATACCATATCCAGTCAAGATATATAAATAAGGTTCTAACGGCATCCTTGGTGAATACAAAAATTAAAATTGTTTATGAGATTGTTGATTAATTGGGTTGAGTGTCATTGATGTCAACCCTTGAAGAAAGTCTGGTAGCGAATTCTGGTAGCACAAAGGTTTGGGTAATAGAACCAAGTTTGTTTGATGTATAATGGTATGATTTTTAATATATTTGAAGGTAATACTATTCTAGATGGATATTACATGTCATTCCATTTTCGATGGTATGTGGAACATGACATAACTCCTCGCGGTTAGAGAGTTATGGCCATGTGAAGTTGGAGAATCCTCATGAGTCGTCTAGAAGCCCCAAAAGGTCAAAGTAGTCAAAGTGGTTGCAAAGAACAATTATTTAAATAATAAAGTGAAGTGATGAGTGTAATATAAGTCAAAGTGGATACAAAATAAATTATTTAAATAATTACTAAGTGGACAAGTGGTTAGAAGTAGGTTAGCCCTAAAATAAGGAAAGTGGGTTAAGATGGTTAGAAGGTAATTTAAATAATAAAGTGAAGTGATGAGTGTACTATAAGTCAAAGTGGATACCAAAAAAATTATTTAAACAATAAAGTTAATGGAGAAATTACTAAGTGGACAAGTGGTTAGAAGTGGGTTAGCCCTAAAATAAGGAAAGTGGGTTAAGATGGTTAGAAGGTAACCACTTGAGGAAGCTACATGAAAGTATAAATAAGAGGCAAGGGTCTCTCATTTTTAATCACACTTGAGAATATGGAATATCTACAAGTGACTAAGGTAACCAAAGGATATCTAAGTCGAATTTCAGAGGGAATGTGAAGTAAAGAAGGTCGAAATTCAAGGGAGGATAAATTCTTTTGATGATGCTTTCTAAGGTATGTTATTTACAGGTCATCTCACCATTTTTGCAATAATTTTTTTTCTAGAATGATTCAAACCGTGAAATTAGGAGGTTGTTGAGGAAACATATCCAAGTAGATTTGATAAAAATTCCATCTTGTGGGTCATTGTATTTTTGGAGTTACACTCCATGTAAAATAGGGTTTGTGGCTAGTCCTGAAACTAGTCTAAAGCAGGTGTTTTGGGTAAAAACGTCATAACTTCTTCATAACAGATCCAAATTTAGTAAGACCAAATGTATTAGTTATAGTATAGTATATATTATTCTTTGTACCATTTTCATATCCATGAAACAAATATTTCATGTGGGGCATGCTCTGCAAGTTCGCTCTCTAGAATAAGCCAGAATTCAACAAGGTATGTCATTTTTTCTATAACTCCTTTTCTGAGAGGTCCCAAGTAGTGAAATATGGAGGAATTGCATAAAATACACTGAAGAATATTGTGTACCATTTTTATATCTTTATTCATTACAAGTACATAGTTATGATTATTTCAAGTTAGGGTTGTTGACTAATCCAAAATTAGTCATGTGAGACTAAAGTAAAGTTTGATGAAAAGGATAGTATCTTGTTGTTAAATTTAAGGAAGGTTTGCAAGTATGTGATCATATACACTAGGTTTCTTATATATTTACAAATCAGATTTGGATGATAAAATTGATGAGGGATTTTTGGTTGAGGTATGTTACAGATAGAGTTTGTATAATGGTGAAGTTGTGGCACATGGTTTGATGTAATAGTTTATGGTATTTGGTTGCTAGAGAATTTTTTATGGTTATATTGGTATATGTATTTGGTATATGGTTGAGGTACATGTTGGGTACATGGTTGAGACAAGTAGTTGATGAGTTGGCACATACATGAGTTGTATTGTTGATGATGTTGGTACATCTTGATGAGTCATAGTTTATGTGTATTTGATGCATGATTGTTACATATTTGGTGCATGGTTGATGCACTCATTCATGGTATAGGTTGAGATACAGTTTGGTGCATAGTTGATAGACTTTTTTATGGTACAGGTTGATTACAGGTTGTTTGGTACAGATTTTTACAGGTTGGTTGGTTGCAGGTCAGTGGTATAAGTTGTTACAGTGGTATATCTCACACTGATAGTGTGGCAGTGGTTCAATCTAGTTCTACGTTAGGGTGGTTGGAAGGGGAAAGGACAGGTTGTTGTAGCCACCTTTGGGTTGTAGCTAGAGAACATAGAGGGTTGTAGCCTCCTTCTGGTTGTATCCAGATAATTGGGGAGTTGGAGCTTCCTTCAGGTTGTAGCCTGAGAAAATAGGGGGTTGTAGCCTCTTTCTGGTTGTAGCCGGAGAATTGGGGAGTTGCAGCTTCCTTCAGGTTGTAGCCTGAGAAACTAGGGGGGTGGAGCCTCCTTCTAGCTGTAGCTAGAAAACAAACGAAGTTGGTGATTCCAATGAATGTAATTCTTAAAGACATATAAGAAAAATCATTATGTGGTTTTCGCCCGATTTGGGTTTCCACGTAAAAACACCGGTGTATTGTGTATGTGTATGATTGCTCATTTGTTCATTGTTTATTTACTCTCCAACTATTGGATGATAATGATACATTGATATAACACTTGCATTTTATGGTTAAAAAGGATCAAATTTCTCTATTACTAATCCACCCCCCCTCTCAATAATCCAACAATTGGTATCAGAGTCGGCTCCTTCAGGAAACAATTTAACCACTGGAAGGAGATCATAGATTATTCTGAGAATGGAGAACCATTGTTTAATGGTTAGAATAGTTTAAAGTATGAGTTATGGAGTGGAAGGATGAAAGTATTTTTACAGACACATGGGTATTATATTTGGCTATCAGTCATTATAGGATATGATAGCTCAAAAAGGGAAAAGATTGCAGCCAAGAAGGAATTGAAGAAGAATAACAAAATAGCAATGGATTTCATCTGGGAAGGATTACCTAATCTGGTAAGAGAAAAGGTTGGTAAATGTTCATCAACCAAAGAACTTTGGGATAAGTTACATGACATATATTCTTCACCCATCACATATTCAAAAAATACCAAAAAAGATGTAGATACAGATCAAGAAGAATTATGTTCACCATGTCAAACAGATTCAGAAGATGAAGAGTACATAATCACCAGAGGTATCTTGTTTTTCTTTAATTGTGAAAAATGCAGACATCTCGAAATACAATTCCATGAAGGAAATGAGACATAAAAACTAATTGAAAAGGAAGACAATTATGAAGCAGAATTGATAGCGCTTTAGATGAACTAAGAGAAGAAAACAAGTCACTCAATAAAGAATTGATGAAACAAAAGGAAAGTGTTCACATTTTTGAAGAAGCCCAGCAGGTCATCGAGAACTTAAGAACTCAACTAAAAGAAGCCAGAAAGATCAAATAAAATATTGAATATCAAAAGCAGTATTTGGAAGCCAACATAGCAGCACAGAAGGAAGAAGAATAAATGAGAGAGAAGATATTGACAGATCAATTTAAGGAAAGAACTAACGATTTAAACCATCTTGAGGCAGAGTTTGGTCAAGAAGAGAAAGGAATTCAAGAAGAAATAATCACATTAAAAATTCAGCCTGAAGAAGCGAAAAGAACAGAAGAAGTCATGAAGTCTTAGATAATGAAGAAAGAAGAAGAGGTTGAGAAGATTGAAGAAGAATTTGTCACATTGAGAAGTAAAATCGTCAAACTCAACAAGAATGTTGAAAAGACAGAAACATCCACATCAGTTATAGAGAATGAACAGAAGCACTATTGGTTGCTAGAAAAGAAGAATGAAGAAAATAGAAAGAGTTATGTAGAAGTACTCAAAGGAAGGAATCATGGTCAACCAGAATCTAAGAAAACTATGGAAGATACATCTTTCAAGAAGACCATCCATGTTCAAGCCACAAAGAAGCTTCAATCATGATCATGATCAGTCAAGGCAGAAATTCAGAAGGACTACACCACAAAGAAGATCACTCACTCCCAGGTATGCAAATTTATTTTATGGTAATTGTTTTTATTGTACTAATTTTGGACATATTGCTGCAGATTGTAGGGATTATAAAAGAAATATTCAAGCAATAAATGCCTATGTGGCCCCATGTAACATTGAATGTTACAAATTTTGTAACTATGGACACATAGCTAGTGATTGTAGAAGCATGATCGATACTTCCATGAAATAGAACACTCATATCAGATATAAGAAAGTATGGATAATAAAACATGAAGAACATGTGAACAAAGACCAGGTCCTAGAGATCGCAATATTAGCAATACAACGAGATGAAAAAAATTCTACAGAGAAAAAGAAAGATGCCAGATACAAAAAGGTTTGGAAAATAACTAAAAGAAAAGAAGGACATGTAAATAAGGAACAGGTTCAAGAGATTGTACTTTTAGGCATTGTAGTGGAAGAAGAATCCACATACATAAAGAAAGAAGTCAGATCTTACAGAAATGATGAAACTACCAATGAAGATGATGATGAATACACATTAGATCAGGAATTGTTCTGAGCCATCCAACTTAGAGAATCCTAGGTAATATGAATATTAGATAGGGGGAGTCTATGTGGTAGTTGTGACAGACCAAAGAACCATCCTTCGAGAAGCTTGCAAAGTTTGAGTAGACAGATCCAGAGCAGTCATTTAGATGAAGTACAATCAGTTGTAGTAGTAAAGACTTCATGATAGTATAGTGATAAATGGGTCAGCATTATGGATAGTTGTGTAGTAGAGTCTTGGACAGTATGGACAGAGATGGATTCGTAAGAACACTTAGTAGGTTTGGAAAGATATATGACAGTGGATGAGAGCATGGATTCATATATTGGTTCAGAGAGTGGTTCGAAGACAAAGGAACATTATCATAATGGATGACAATTACACAGGAAAAGGTTCAAACAATGCTAATGGATTCTAAATTGATAGATATTTCTGGACACTTGCAGTGCATACAACAGTTCAAATTCAAAACAGAGTAATGCTCAGAAACAACAATGAAAAAACTCCCTACGAGCTATGGAAAGGAAGACCAGCAAATGTGAATCACTTCATCGTATTTGGAAGCAAATGTTACATCAAAAGAGAAGCTCATAGAATGAGAAAGTTTGACTCTTGTGTGGACAAAGGAGTATTTGTTGGTTACTCAAGTACAAGGAAAGCATACAAGTGTTACAATCTGAGGTTGAACAAAGTTGTGGAAATCATCAATGTAACAATTGATGAAACAAGTGGACGAGAATTAAAAGAAGAAGAAAATGAGTCAGTGGAACAGCTTTACGAAGAATAAGCAAAAGATGAAAAAGGGTTCAAGAAAAGGAAGTGTAGACAACAACCTCTACATCAAGGTTAAGCCATAAATTTGCAAAGGATATGCAGAATGAATTTGAAATGTCATTAATTGGATAACTATCCTTCTTTCTAGGTCTTCAGATACATCAAAGCAACCGAGGAATTTTTATTTCTAAAACCAAGTATATCATAGAAATGTTAAAGAGGTTTGGAATGAAAGATTGCAAACCAGTTACCACTCCTATGCAAGCTAGTTGCAAGTTGAGAAAAGATGATGATTCAAAGTATACATACCAAAGGAAATATAGGTCAATGATTGGTATCTTACTATATGTGACAGCATCCAGACAAGATGTAATGTAGGCAGTTGGATAGGTGGCACGATTTCAAGTAGCACCAAAGGAATCACATGTATTAGAAGTGAAGAGGATTTTCAGATATCTCAAAGGAATAGAAGAGTTTGGATTATGGTATCCAAAATGAAAGGATCTATCATTTATTGCCTACATAGATGCAAATTGGGAAGGTTGCATTAATGACCGATGAAGCACCAGTGGATCAACGTTCTACTTGGGTGAGTGTTTAGTATCTTGGATAAGAAAGAAACAATCATCAGTATATTTATCTATAGCCGAAGTAGAGTATATTGCAGAAGAAGGATGTTGTACTCAGGTTCTATGGATGAAACAAAATTTCACAGATATACATGTTGAGTATGATGAGCCCATCCAATATATTGTGATAATACAATCGTCATCAGTATCTCAAAGAACCCAGTGATGCACTCCAAGACGAAGCACATTCCAATAAAGTATCACTTTCTACAGGAACAGGTTGCAGAGAAGAACATCATAGTTGAATATGTGGGCACAAAAGAACAAGTGGAAGAAATATTTACAAGACTTCTTCCAAGGGAATTCTTTGAGTATCTTTTCCAGAGACTCGTAGTAATTTCTACTCCAAAATGAATGTTATTGAATGCTTATCTTATATGTATTAGATTTACATGAGGAAGCACCATAAAGAAGACAATTCAGGTTGGGAGATCAGTTTCAGGAAGAGTTCAGTCAGGGGGAGTATCCCCAAGGACAATTCAGTTAGGGGGAGCAGCCCTGGATGGAAAGATACCTTTTCCATTGATGACAAAGGGGGAGAGATTTATCATATGTAGGATAGAAATGCTTGGAGAGAGAGCACAGAGGTATGGTTTCAGTATTGCATCAGAGTGTTTCCATCAATTCCAAAGGGGGATATTTTTTATTATATTGTTGATTAATTGGGTTGGTTGTCATTGATGTCAAACCTTGAAGAAAGTCTGGTAGCACAAAGGTTTGGGTAATGGACCCATGTTTGTTTTATGTATAATGGTATGAGTTTTAATACATTTGAAGGTAAGGCTATTCTATATGGATAGTACATGTGATGTCATTTCCGGTGGTATGTGGAACGTCACATGACTCCTCACGGTTAGAGAGTTATGGTCATGTGAAGTTGGAGAATCCTCATGAGTCATATCGAAGCCCCAAAAGGTCAAAGTAGTAAAAGTTGTTGCAAAGAAGAAACTATTTAAACAATAAAGTGAAGTGATGAGTGTACTATAAGTCAAATTGGATACAAAAGAAATTATTTAAATAATAAAGTGAAGTGATGAGTGTACTATAAGTCAAAGTGGATACAAAAAAAATTATTTAAATAATAAATTTAATGGAGAAATTACTAAGTGGACAAGTGGTTAGAAGTGGGTTAGCCCTAAAATAAGGAAAGTGGGTTAAGATGGTTAGAAGGTAACCCCTTGAGGAAACTACATGAAATTATAAATAAGAGGCAAGGGTATCTCATTTTTAATCACACTTGAGCATATTGAATATCTACAAGTGACTAAGGTAACAAAAGGATATCTAAGCCAAATTTCAGAGGGAAGGTGAAGTAAAGAAGGTCGGAGTTCAAGGGAGGATAAATTCTTTTGATGATGCTTTCTAAGGTATGTTATTTACAGGTCTTCTCACCATTTTTACAGTAACCTTTTTTCTAGATTGATTCAGACCATGAAATTGGGAGGCCGTTGAGGAACCATATCCAAGTAGATGTGATAAAAATTTCATCTTATGGGTCGTTGTATTTTTGGAGTTACACTCTGTGGAAAATAGGGTTTGTGGCTAGTCATGAAACTAGTCTAAAACATGTGTTTTGTGTAAAAACGTCATAATTTCTTCATAACAAATCCAAATTTAGTAAGACCAAATATTATTTGTACCATTTTTAGATCCATACAACAAATATTATGTGTGAGGCATTCTCTACAAGTTCGTTCTCTAGGATAAGCCAAAATTCAACAAGGTATGCCATTTTTGCTATACCTCCTTTTTTGAGAGGTTCCAAGTAGTGAAATCTAGAGGAATTGCATAAAATACACTAAAGAATATTGTGTACCATTTTTAGATCTTTATTCATTATAGGTACATAGTTATGATTATTGCAAGTTAGGGTTGTTGACTAATCCAAAGTTAGTCATGTGAGACTAAAGTAAAGTTTGATGAAAAGGATAGTCTCTTGTTGTTAAAGTTAAGGAAGGTTTGCAAGTATGTGATCATATACACCAGGTCATTTACAGAGTTACAAATCATATTTGGATGATAAAATTGATGAGGGATTTTTGGTTAAGGTATGTTACAGATAGAGGTTGTATAACAGTGAGGTTGTGGCACATGGTTTGATGTAATGGTTTATGGTATTTGGTTGCTAGAGAAATTGTTTATGGTTGTATTGGTATATGTATTTGATATATGGTTGAGGTACATGTTGGGTACATGGTTGAGACAAGTATTTGATGAGTTGGCACATACATGAGGTTTATTGTTGATAATGTTGGTACATCTTGATGAGTCATGGTTTATGTTTATTTTATGCATGATTGGTACATATTTGGTGCATGGTTGATGAACTCGTTGATGGTAAAGGTTGAGGTACAGGTTGGTGCATGGTTGATTCACTTGTTTATGGTACAGGTTGATTACAGGTTGTTTGGTATAGGTTGTTACAGGTTGGTTGGCTGCAGGTCAGTGGTACAGGTAATTACAATGGTATATCTCATAGTGATAGTGTGACAGTGGTTCCATCATTCTACTTCTACGTCAGGGCAGTTGGACGAGGTAAGGACAGGTGGTTGTAGCCACCTTCTGATTGTATTCAGAGAACATGGGGGGTTGTAGCCTCCTTCTGGTTGTAGCCAGAGAATTGGGGTGTTGGAGCTTCCTTCAGGTTGTAGCCTAAGAAAGTAGGGGGTTGTAGCCTCCTTCTGGTTGTAGCCAAAGAATTGGGGAGTTGGAGCTTCCTTCAGGTTGTATCCTGAGAAACTAGGGGGTTGGAGCCTCCTTCTAGTTGTAGCTGGAAAACAAAGGAAGTTGTTGTTTCCAATGAATGTAATTCTTAAAGACATATAAAAATGGTTTCATGGTTTTCTCTTGCTTTGGGTTTCCACATAAAAACTTTGGTGTAATGTGTACGTGTATGATTGCTCATTTGTTCATTGTTTATTTACTCTACAACTATTGGATGATAATGCTACATTGATATAACACTTGCATTTTATGGTTAAAAGGGATTAAATTTCTCTATTATTGATTTTCCCCCCCTCTAATCCAACAAAAATAAATCTGAGGGGAAAAGGCCCTATTGACTGAAACAAAAGAGGAATTGTTCTTGAAAAAAGTGTTCACCATGGCAACACATGAAGGGCCAAACCCCAAAAAAATCAACACCTCAGAAATAAAACACTATTATCCCAATCATGTCCTTTGTCAAAATCAACTTTCAATATAATGAGTTTGTTTCTCAATGTCCCTTTCCCACTCAATAGACTCCCATGTAGAAATTATAGTGTCAATAATGAATCTTTGTTACAAAAACTATGTTTGCTCCTAATGAACCACATAATTTTCTAGAGACTTGACCAGTAGAGAAAACTTTGGAGGCCAAAGAAAAATTTCATCACCAATAGCATCTCACGTGGCCTTGTGGAAATCACAAGGAAGAAACATCCCTACCTAGATATTAGCCATTCGGAATAAAAGATATTGAAGAAAAAGAGTCTTCCTTGGAAAGATTTGTTTCTAAACTATCCCTATCACCAAAAGAAACCTTACAGTGGGCCACACTACAACAATAATATCTAGTACAAACCATCCCATCTATCAAATGATAATGCGAAAAAAATATTCTAAAAATGGGAGATAAAAATACCTTTGACTTCATCATGATCTTCAACAACATGGGATGGTAATTCATCTAACTCTAAATGGGATACATTATATTTGAACAATGAACAAGGGGTTGAATTAATGGATTGTCCCAAGGAAATTATAGTTTGAATTGGAAGATGATCTAAACTAGTCACATATAAAATAATATCAACTAGATGAATCCATCTAGAGAAAATCAAATCATCCCATATCCCATAGAATCAATCTATTCTAGCATGCACCCTATCATGTCCCCGTCTATAGTTAGACCATGTATACGAACTATTATACTCAAACCCCTTTTTTTCTAATTGAGGTAAAAAGATATGAAGAATATCTTGGCATCAACACCAATCACAATACACTCTGCAATAGGAAGAGACAAGACGATCTAGTCAAAACCCTCTATTGCTTTGAGCTAAGATTATGATCGTAAATTCCATATAAACCGACCACTCGATCCTAAATAAAATGTGAGACCCATACACAATTATGTTCTTGGTATTAACTAGATTCAACTACAAAATTCTACAAAGAGGAAGAGAGAGAATTCACCACACCTCCACTCCCTTGGCACTAATATTTTCTATAAGAGGATCAGCTCTATCCAACAAAGAGAAAGGACATTTGAAGGGAAAACACTATATACTAGACATACACAGTCTGAACATTGTTTCATATTAGTTTAAAATAAACATCCTTCTTCTACCTAGTTATGGATGAGCCTAATCCAACTAACTAATCATTAGTAAGTGTGAATATTCTCAAAGAATAATAGGATGTCCAATGAAGCCTTCACTTTGTTTGCATGATGGGTCAAAACACAACATGAATCATACTTTATTTTTCTTCAATGGAAGTGCTCTCTATGCATGCAAATATGTCTACTAGAGGAACATAGGCTCAACACCTTCATCTGCAGTGTCAATAAGTCAATTTGTTTGGACTTGGTAATCATTTTGTTGATATCTGGAATTTCACTAAGAGGTAGTTCTGCAAGTACGTTACTCTCAATTTATTTCAAAAATGCATCATTTTCAAAATTTTGGTCTCATGTCTCCAACCAAAAACAACCATAATTTCCCCATCTATCATTAACAGATGGTTGAAGACTCATCTTCCTTGTATTCCAAAATACCAAATCACCATTTGTTCCCAAGACCCCTCTTATCTCTTCTTCACTATGTATAGGGAAATATTCAAAACCCATGTTGTAGAAAACATGCTTAGTTCACTCCAACTCTGACAGTGGTTGTGGATTGTGAATATCGCCATCGTTAATTCCCTTTGGGTCCTCTTGGGGTTCAAAATATTTGGAAAAACAAGGCATATCACTACTCCAATATTCATGCAATACCTCTATCCCAAACCATTCCATGGTTCTGTTATAATAATTCTTTTCCCATGTCCAGACAACTGATTTTGAAGGAATTCCATGCTTAGATTTTGGGTACAAATCATCTCCTTGACCGTTGGATTTATTCCTGTAGCTGGAGTTATTAAAATTCACAACTTTTGGGAACAATATTTCATCCATAAAAACAAAAACATAATCATGATCCAGTACATCATCAATGAGTGTCTCCCAAACATGTGTCTCAGACCTGAGCTCAAAATTCTTTCTCCAATTGTCATGCAAATGATCGCCACATTTCTATCCATTTTTTGGTTTAG
>ML788285.1:145683-169712 GCA_009831015.1 Picea engelmannii | reverse complement strand
GAGAATTGGGTTGTAAGAGATTCCCTTGTCACATCATGGTTTTCAACGTGTAGATGGATTTGTAAGATGTAAGCCTATATATTGCTAGGTGAAAATTCCTCTAGAGGCAGATCTGAAAATGTATTCAAAGAAAATGTCGATTGAAACTTATGTGAATGTCGTTTTATGTACTTGTATACTTATGAAAATATGGTTGATTTTGATCTTTAATCTTGTTCAAATGATGTGAATGTTGTTATAATGTTCAACAGTGGTTTGAGAATTGGGTTGTAAGAGATTCCCTTGTCACATCATGGCCTTCAACGTGGATATGGATTTGTAAGATGTAAGCCTATATATTGCTAGGTGAAAATTCCTCTAGAGGCAGATCTGAAAATGTATTCAAAGAAAATGTCGATTGCAACTTATGTGAATGTCTTTTTATGTACTTTTATACTTATGAAAATATGGTTGATTTTGATCTTTAATCTTGTTCAAATGATGTGAATGTTGTTATTATTTGTTTTCATGGTTTACATATGCAACTATGATTTATTATCTCTTAGATATGTGATCTTGTTTATTGTGGTGATGTATGCTTAATTCCTTATTGAATGAACTTCATTTCACTTTAAAGGCTATGGGAAGATTTTTTGTTTTGTGTTTTAATGGATCTTACCACTCTACTAAAATATTGATGAAGATATTTTGAGGATTGAATATCAGAGATGAGTAGTGTGGATTTAGGCCACTTGGTACCACATCCTGAGGAACAGGGTCTTGGTATGTAACAGATTTGGATCGGAGCATATAAGAGCTTCACATGAAAGTTTGATAATGCAAAGGACACATAAGTGTTGTGTTTCCTTGACATTCCAAAGGAGACAGAAGTGCCTTGTTTACTTCATGGTGCAAAGGAGACAAAAGTGCCTTGTTTCCTTGATGGCGCAAAGGAGCATATAATAGCTTCACATCAAAGTTTGATAGTGAAAAGGAGACAGAATTTCCTTATTTCCTTGATGGTTAAAAGGATATATAAGTTCCTTTTTTCCTTGATGGTACAAAGGGGGACACTGAGTACATGACAATACTATGGTGCGAATTATAGGAAATCGAAATTTTCATAATTTAACTACAAAAAAACATGTGCATCAAGAAGGAATTTCCTCTTTCACTCATTAAAACCATTTCTTTCACATAGAGGTGGCTAACTAACCAATTTCCATTGTTGGGACATTGGAATTTAGATTTGGGCACTTTAAATATGTCGACATGCAATGCAAAAAGTGACCTTTAATAGCTCAATTGTCACAAGGAGACAAACACTTGCAAAATTTGGACCACAAATTCATTAACTTGGAGTACATAGAAAACATCACAAACTGGAGTACATAGAAAGAAACAAAAACTGATTTTCCAAACACCATATCTGAACCAAAATTGAATTGCACAAATGAAAATTAAAATGAAATTTGGCTCAACCACCCCAACATGACCTTTCAATATGGTATCATCCACACTCTTGTCCTAGTTTTTCACAAAGGCCCAAGCCATATTGCATTGGGTATTCATTTTATTTACCCTCCAAAAGTGAAAAGGTTCTATCCACCAATGTAAGGCATGATCCACCTTCTCCTTTATGACCACATTTATGACTCATCATTGCAATTTTCAATGATACTACAAGCCTTTCATCAGATGTACATATTTTTTTATATAAATTATAGACATTTGTCGGACCATTGGCAACCCAGTTCGTCGATGGTTCGACTAGCGTGGTTTTTTCCTCCTCAAAAAAAAATGTTGGACATACAACCTTTTTTTCAGTAAATCATCGATCTTACAATGGAAACATAATGATCTATTATGGAACATACATCAAATTTTTGCCATTGGTTCGTCACTAAACCTATGTCCTAGAGATGAAGTACCATGAAACATTCGTCATTAATTAGTCTCTCATACGACGGTTAAATGTCGATATTTCGGCGTACTAGCGACAACCACATGATGTGATTGTGATGAACTACCAAGGAAAATTTGTCGATAATCGGTTTCTCTTACGACATAAATTCATTGATCATTCAACGACAACGTGATGAATTTTGGATGAACTGATTGGGGCATTCTAGTCACTCTTACTATGAATTGGTAAGTCACTCTTAAAATTAATCATTTCATTGGTATTGCGATGCACTCTTGAATTTCATAATTGTGATGAAGGTGACACAACGAAAAAATGATTGTTTCCTTTGTCATACTTGTGACATTGTGGCGATGAACATGCATTGGTAAATCATTGAAAAATGAGCTTGTTGGCCCTTGACCAAGTTTTGGGGGTCCTTGGTCATGTTTGACCTATTTTGGGGACTTTGACAGGCTGGTCGAAGACGAAGCACCAAGCGAAGCGGAGATAGCAGGATCTCGGCCCCTTTTTATGGATTTTTGGGATTTTGGGGTTTTGGGCTTATGTAACGGGTATGGGGATGTGGCCCGTGGGTTTTACCCATGTTTAGGCCCATTTTGTAATGTATAAATAGAAATCTAGGCAATGTAAGTAGTGGGTGTATGTGATGCTAAGTGAAAAGGCGCAAGTGTATGATACCAAGTGCTAAGTGCAAGTGATAGTTTTACATAATTTGTGCATGTTGTGTGAGACTTGCAAAGCTAAGTGCAAGTGACTGTAAGGGATTGAGTAGTAGCTTTGTGCTGTAACATAACTCAGGGAAGGAGGATCTGGCGAGGTGTGCACAGATCTCCTGTCCTATGCGGAGTAGGATCTTGTGGCTCTATGCATGTAGAATATTGATAGAAGATAATAAAAGAGAAGAAGAGTTGGTGGAGGTAGCCCTAGGCTGGGGGTGAACCACGTATATCCTGTGTTGTTATGCTTTTTGCGATGTATTGATGTGTTTATGTGTTTACTTGCTTAGTGCTTGGCATAGATAAATGATAGATAGATATGTTGATGTTTTGTGTTGAATTATATGAATGAGTGCTAGATCTAACCGATGTGAATGTGCTTACTGCTCAAATATACTAGATCTGGGTGAATACTGTGATGATATGTGATTAGTGATACTGGTTAAATACTAATGAACTGTAACTGCTAAGTGCTCTATTAAGGTGTTGTAATCACATATCGGTGTCCCAACGAAGGTTGTAGACATCTGAGTCCTACAACAACACATGTCTCTACCTCGGGTCAGACTTCATCTACTTTGCAGGTGTTTTCGAAAGGGCTAGTATTTAGGGTTTTGTTGGTGCGCTCTTGAGCGTTGAACCCTGGGTCTACCGCTGTGCGAACAAATGGTTCTGTTGTCAGGACCTGAAACTGTGATTGTTGGGAACTGAAGAAAAGAAATCTTTGTGCGTAGATCTATTGCTTTAGTGTGCAGTAGTCTACTTGACTTGTGAAGCTCTGTGCTAAGAAGAAAAGAGGTAAGATCTTAAATGTTTGTGCTTTGTTAAAGGTAAGAACAATGAAAAGTTTTGATTGAAAAAGGTAAGATAAGTGGAAATTTTTGTTTCAAAAGTATGGATCTAGGTATGTTTGATAAATTTTCTCCTAACTTGAAAAATAGGGCACAGCTAGATGAAAGAAGGTATGATATGAGTAGATCTGATAGAAATAATGAAAGATATGTTATTCCTATGCATAGAAAGAATGTTTGGACTAACAAATGTATGTAGGACCCTAAAAATAATTTTTTGCAGGTTAGTTACTGTGACCCTAGTGCGCAATACCGGAAAGGTTGGGGATCGTTCAAAATAAAGAGAGGAGTAAATCTTTGCTATAGTTGCAGAAGACTGGGACATCTTGCTAAGGAATGCCCTGGTAGAATACCTAGTTGTCTTTGTTGTAAATCTATGGACCATGAAGTTTTGGATTTCCCTAGAATGATTTCTAAGGTTGAAAGAATGAATATGAGACAAGAAAACCCTGAGGAAGATAAAGAAACTAAGACCATGGAAGAACCCCAGAAAGAATCATAGAATTTATTGCTACAAATGAAAGACACATTAAATGATCCCAGAAATGTCTACTTATCAGAGATCTTCAAAGAAAAAGAATGCATAGAAACAAGAATAGGATACTTAGACATTGATTGTGTTCTGGACGAGGAAACACAAGTGAATATCATGATAGAAAGAACTTGGGAAATTTTTGGAAAGCCTGTTATGTTTCCTTCATTGGGAGGAATAGGATTATTCAGAGGAAAGTTGATAACCCTATGTGGAAGACTCACCCAGATATCTATGAGTGCTCATGGAACTTCGATAGAAGAATATTTTGAGGTTGTTAAATTTATTGAGAGCAGCGCCCCATTTTCTATGTTACTAGGAAAAACATGGATTGAGAAAGATCAGGATAGAAGAAAAGAAGAGGAAGTATTAGAAAAGAAGAAGCAAGAATTAAAAGATTTCATGACTAGGAGGATAGCGCACATGATTTAAGAACAAGAGAATAGATCAAAGTTATTCAGAACCAGAAAATTGGATGTCGAAGTTGAAAGAACACAAGAAGACTCACCGAAGAGTAGAGCACCTACCCCAAACAGAGAAGAAGTATTGGCCCTGAACCCTACGAAAGACCATCAATAACGCGAAGTTACTATGCTAAAAGGAGATAAGAATCAAAATGGAAAGAGGAATATCGAGAAGAAAATTACAGGGAAGAAGGCTAGAAAGATCAGTAAGAAGAGAGAAAAGATAGAAAAGTTATAGAATGTTCCAGAAGGGACTTCGCAGAAGGAAGGTTTGCAAAACTGAAACTTTGCTGAGATATCAAAACAATGCAACCTATCACTTCGCCATGGTGAAGAAATATAGCTGTTGAAATCATTATAACCATTAGCCCGACACCCCAAATGGTTAGAACAACAGTTATGGCCAGAAAGCTCGCCATCAGACCATTGGGACCATGCCGTAACGGATAGAACCGCATTGATGAAGGCCTCTCATCCATTGGAGAGATATGTTACATCATTGTCTACTTATTGCGTTGATTTTTGCACCAAAAACACTTTTGCGAATTGTATCCTAGACAACTCATTGATACTGCATTGTGTTTATTGAGATCGACACATGTTATATTTCTTTGAGCACTCATTCATCCACCTGAGTTATTTGATCTAAGCATGCATGTCGGATGAGCTCAGCGCCATAGAGAAATTCATCAAAGAAGTTCTAATCGACCTTATGGCTGAGAAGGTGATGTCCATTGGAGCTCAAGCCTCATCAATAAGAGGAGTGAAAGCCTCCCCATCGACTACTCATGGATCTGGACCATCCCAACCTGCAGCAGAGAAAAGAACCAAGCATCGAGATGACTTGGCAAATGTGAAGTTAATCCTGACTATCCTGCTTGACTACATCCCTCCTTTGGTTGGCGCAGTGAATCATGACAGTGTCCCAAGAGACTTTGATTACACTATGGTTACTGCGTACCTCCTGAAGGGGATATGTGCAGTTAGAATGCAGCAGGATAAGATCGCGACATTAAAATTTAGCGACTTCAACCTAGGGGACCACAATAACTATAGCATGCTTTCTCCATACTAGTATTTGACCATGATGAAGGGGAAGAACTTGAAAATAATCCCCCAGCCATGGACTATGAACCTCACACAGTCCACCCTCTTGAATGTGATGAAGATTCCACACTTTGGAAGGCACCAGGAGGTTAACGTGTGTGTTAAGCTCCTACTATCATGCTACCATGGCGGCTATCCATGGCTATACCAACACATCACAGTCGATCCGACCTTGATATATAGGATCACCGGATTGAGCATGCAGAGACCCAGCCCATAGGACTTCTACCCAGGGAAGGCTACAGATCGCGCATTGGCACAAAGGATCAAAGACACATACGACGATCTAGAAAAGGGGATACAAGGATACAAGGTAGATTCCATACAGAATGGCGCAGTGCACCTAACCTTCCAGTTGATCATAGAAAATATCATGAGAAAGAACAGACCTACACAGGTAACAGGATTCGTTGTTGATCTCATCGGGAAATGTGTAGAAGGATTCCACATGAACTGGGTGAAGTACCTAGTCAACCAGCTGGAATCAGATTGCCGCAAAGCCCAGGATCAGGGCTATGAGTTCCACTTTAGCTGGCTCCTGATCCTCATAGCGTTTACTTCTTGGGAGATGATGGAAGGTGAAAACCACTCTCTACAAAGTTCACCACACTCTAGTACTCGATCGATATGGGAAAATAGTGGCAGTCAAATGTAGTATTCCACACGTACTATCTCTAGTTGAAGAGGGATATCGGGGTTGTCCCTCACATGATGTTGAACACCCTGCATCAGTTCAGACCTCTCATGAAGTTTTGCGCAGATCGGCACTTCAGTTATATCACTGCACGCGTAGATGAGCATAAAGAAGAGCTTCAGTCATACTATAAGCTCATAGAGGAGGACCTCGACGAGATAACTAAGGACTGGTTAGAAGACCTCCTTATCCCTACTGACCCTACAGAAATGTCTGATATCAAACTAATTGGCAGCTCAGAGGCCACTCATGATACACCTAGAACCAGCAGAAGGAAGAAGACTGAAGAGGTACAAAACCTGAGCAGCACATCAGAAGAAACTGCTTCAGAATCACTGGGACGAGGAGGTGATGAAGAAGTCGATGGAAAATATGATCAGTAGAAGTAAGGCAAAGTAACACCACCTAGGGATCCTATTGATGAGGTTGATCCCTCGAAGAAAAGAAAGGTTTCCCCCATGAAACCTACCTCACGGAAGAATTCAAGAGAGAGAAAAACCATGATGCAAACCATCCTCATGGTCGATGACTTCAACTTCATCATCGCAGCTATAGCATATGCCTCGCAGGACGTCTTGCAGAAACATGAATCCAAGTAGGAGGAGATGTATGACAGAATTGAGGTTGAACTTAGATGGGTACAGCAGGACCTTCAATCCAGTCGCGAAGTATCCATTGCGCCCCCGCCATCAGAAGCACTAGAGTTGGGAGATGAGCCTACCCAACTCTGCAGAATATATGATGCAACCGAAGCTCGCCTTCGTCGTGCATAGGAAGAAACAGAATAGGCCACAGAGGCCCTAAACCAAGTGAAAAAAGTAGTCATAGATCAATGTCGAGCTGCGCAGCAGGAGAAGGTTGCTCTCCAAACAAAGTTTGAAGAGGATAAATCACAAATCCAGCAAGATAAAGAGAATTTTCTCACAGAGAAGCTTGGATTCAAAGAAGCAGTCAGCAGGGCACTTCACTCTATGACAGGATTATAGAAAAAAGCGGAAGAACTAGTAGAGCATCAAGTAGCATAGCTTGCGGAAGCTATCCAGCAGCTTCAACAGAGAATCGTAGATCTGGAGCTATGAACAGTGTTGAGCACTCTGCAAGATGTACGAGATCAAAGAGAATCAACTGCTCAAAGCACAGTTGAGAGAATCAAGGCCCTCACCATGAATGTAAACATCTAAGTGATCGCAGTGCCCAGACTTATGAGCGACTCACTGAGGATCTTAAATTGAATTCACTGGAGTCACATATCCAAGAGGAAAAGCAGCAAACAGAAATAGTACATGCACAGTTGAAGCCCCTATTAGTAGTCAAGAGGATGAAGCGATCCCAAGAACAACGCACTACTCAACAACAGGTCCACACCATTTAGAGAAAAGTCATGGAAGTGACTCAGAGGCTCCAACCAATCTAAGACGAGGCTTGCCAACTATTCGTAGAGATTGAAGGCTAAGGAGAAAAACTGGAACAAGTCATCACTGCAGCTGAACAATGCTTAGAGGGACCTATCGATGAAGCAGTTATCCAAGAGTTCATTGAGAAGGAGGCCTTGGTGCAACAATAGGTCGAAGCAGCTCGAGCCAAGCTTGAGGCTTTTGAGGCAGAGCTACCCAGACCAGAGTGACACGGGATGAGTCACAGGTGAGTGTTGGGGGCATGTTGGCCCTTAACCAATTTTTAAGGATCCTTGGTCATGTTTGACCTATTTTGGGGACTTCGACAGGCTAGTCGAAGACGAAGTGCCAGGCGAAGCGGAGATTGCGGGATCTTGGCCCCTTTTTAGGGATTTTTGGAATTTTGGTGTTTTTGGCTTATGTAACGGGTATGGGAATGTGGCCCATGGGTTTTACCCATGTTTAGGCCCATTTTGTAATGTATAAATAGAAATCTAGGCGATGTAAGTAGTGGGTGTATGTGATGCTAAGCGCAAAGGTGCAAGTGTATGATACCAAGTGCTAAGTGCAAGTGATAGTTGTACATGTTTTGTGCATGCTATGTGAGACTTGCAAGGCTAAGTGCAAGTGATTGTAAGGGATTGAGTAGAAGATTGTTGTTGTAACCTAACTTGGGGAAGGAGGATCTAGTGAGGTGCATGTAGATCTCTTGTCCTATGCGGAGTAGGATCTTGTGGCTCTGTGCATGTAGAATATTGACAAAATATAATAAAAGAGAAGAAGAGTTGGTGGATGTAGCCCCAGGATGGGGGTGAACCACGTATATCCTGTGTTGTTATGCTTTGTGCGATGTATTGATGTGTTTATGTGTTTACTTGCTTAGTGCTTGGAATAGATAAATGATAGATAGATCTGTTGATGTTTTGTGCTTAATTATATGAATGAGTGCTAGATCTAACTGATGTGAATGTGCTTAGTGCTCAAATATACTAGATCTTGGTGAATACTGTGATGCTCTGTGATTAGGGTTTTAACTGTGAAGTAGATACAGGTTAAATACTGATGAACTATAACTGCTAAGTGCTATGTTAAGGTGTTTTAATCACAGATCGGTGTCCCATATAAGGTTGCATACATCTGAGTCCTGCAACCACCCCTGCCTCTACCTTGGGTGAGACTTCATCTACTTCGCAGGTGTTGTCGAAAGGGCCGTTAGTTAGGGTTTTGTTGGTGCGCTCTTGAGCGTTGAACCCTAGGTCTGCCCCTATGCCAATAGAGCCCAATGTACTAGTGGTTTATATCATTCCCTACCTATACCTACTAGACCCTGGGAGAGTATCTCCATGGATTTTGTGGGTGGTTTTCCAAGAAAAAGGAAGGGATGTGATTACTTGTTTGTGGTAGTTGACATGTTTAGAAATATTTTCATTATCATGCCTTGTAGGAAGACCATCAAGGGAAAATATGCAACAAACATGATCTTTGAAAATCTCTAGGTGCACTTTGGGATACCAAGGAGAATCATCTTAAATAGAGATACAAAATTTCTCACTGCCTTTTGGATGACACTTTGGGAGAAGATGGACACCAAGTTGAATAGATCTACAATTTTCCATCCATAAACAAATGGCGAGACAAAATTAGTGAACAAGACCTTGGTTTATATTTTGAGGGGTTATAATCAAAGGCATACAAGGACCTAAGATGGATATTTGATTTATATTCAACACTCTTATAACAAGGAAATCCACACTTTTACTAGTAAGTCCCCTTTTAAAACTTGATTTGGGTACTTGCCACCTTTCCTCTTAGATGTTGTATATGGACAACAAAGAGGGGTGAGGGAAGATACCATGGAAAGCATTGAATATTAAAAAATCCATTGATAAAATTAGACAGAGCCATTTGCAAGTACATGATACATTGAAGGTCAAAGAGAAAGTATAAGGCCTAACTTGGTCAACACAAAATTGATAAAACATCCAAAGAGGGAGATTGATTTTAGTTGTATCTAAACAAAGAAAGTGGTATAGCACAAAATTCCACACTTATGATTTTGTGCCATGGCCTAACCCTTTCCCAATGCTTGCAAGGATTTTCCCTAAAAGTCACCTCCAAAATCATCTAAAAACTTTCTTTAAGAGCATATCCATAGGTTTCCCTAGTGAAACATGCGGACATCCGCACCTTTCCTCATTGCAACCAACAGATGCCCTCATTTTTGGTGAAAAATAAAATAATTATGTATTTTCGAGCGGGTTTTTCGGTTGGGCTCGTTTCCCAAAGAATATTTCCCATACACAACATAATCCAACTCCCCAAACCTATTTGGGAAGATATAAAACAACCATAGAGAGTTAAATATGAGAACACAAGTCCCTTGGTGAAAAGTTATGTTGCTAGCATCTAGCAAGCCTCCTTTCCCTTTATTCTCTGAGAAACAACCCCTTTAATCTAGAAATTCCTTTTCCAAAGATTATTTCTTGTTCTATATGACTATAGTGTGTCTCCTTATCCTTATTTGATTCATTAAGAGAAGTATTTATCGGTTGAGTTGATGCTTGAAGATTCCAGGAGGAACCCAGATAGTTGGCTTCAAGATGGTGCCTAAAGCTTGACAAAGTTGCAACTTACCTTTTCCGCTTGCTGGTAATAAAAGAGATTTTTTCCACCAAATTTTTCTTCATTGTACATTTATCTATATGCTTACTTTGAATCTGACATATTACTTGCCCATGTTTATGTTCATATAACTACTTTCGTCACAGCCCTAGTTTTGTATATGTCTTGAAAGTTAATTCTAGCAGAAGAATAGGAGTTCTTCGATCAATTGGAGCAGGGATCAACATCAAACAAGATAACAAGGTGTGCCTTCTATTCTCCTTTCTATCCCTACCTTATCCTAAATAAAGTAGTTATTTTCTTTGATTTTTGTGTGTTTTTCACTATGGGGAGACGGTTATCTCTTTCACTTGGTCATTCTCTACTGTGATTATGACCCATGATCACAGGGGGGAAATCCCTTAATCAGAATTGGCGACCATACTAGGGATACTCCTAGTTGGGTCAATTTGGTTGAGGTGTCTTGCTTACTTGTGTTGTCTTTTGATGTTAGTTTATGAGTATTTTTTAGAATCTATTAACCTCATAAGACCTTTTGATAAGTCCTGAAGCCCTCTATTTCTGACTGGCTTTTTTATTTTTTGAACTTACCTTTCCATCTTCGAGTTACATCATTGCATCCCACATACATATTTTATTTGCATCTCTACATCTCGTGGATATCCACAAGTTGCTCTAGTAAATGTCATGGACTTGTGTGAAGTTGAATTTTTTTAAATTTCTATTCCTTTTATGGGTTTAATGCTTGGTTTGATCAGTCACTTGGATTGTCCTAAGTCTATGTTTGGTGTCTCTTTGTTAGGTTTTGAACGCTTGATATATAGAAAAGATTAAAATCTTGTCTTTGATTGTCTAGTATAAGGTCTGTTAGGTAGACTGAAAGAACAACCTTGTTAGTCTTCATTTCCACATTCATTGGTGTTTCGATGTCATCTTGGCTAAACACTTTCTGCCTTTTTTCTTGCTTTCTTCCTTGTTTCAAAAAGAAAAGAAAAATTGCATTCCTATGCTTATTTTTTTCTTTTGTAAATGAAAAAAAAAATTAAAAAAATATGCATGTTTGTTTGTTGCTCATTTCTTGAACCCTTGCCTTTCATTTGCAAGAAAATAATTAGTTACTTATCATTGAGGTAGTTGCATTATACTTTGGTAGTGGTAAGTTTTTTATTTAAAAAGAAAAGAATTCAGTAGTACGAGTTTTGCATCCTAGCATGCATTTTCATCTTGAGGTGTTCTAAATCTTGCACTTAAACTCTTGTTTTCATCCGAAAAAAGAAAATAACTTGCTACATAAGCGTTGTTGCATCCTTTTTCACTTGAAGAAACTAATTGTGTGTTCTTATATTGCATTTCTTTTGGATTCATTCTAAAACATCACCAAAGTTTCACCCGCACTCCTTTTTGAGTAAAAACAACCTATTAAAATGAATGCATAACTAAAACTTATTAGATAATTTCATTTTTCTAGGGTAAATCAACAAGTTTAGGCTAGAGCCTTGGCATAGGTTGGAGAGAAACTTTCTCCAAGGCCACTAGAAAAACACAAGTGTTTGACATAGGGAGTGTAGAACCCATCTTTTTTTGTAGGTTGGTCTGGAATTTCCTCTAACATAGGAGTTAAACAAGAGGTCATGTAAGGAATAGACGAGGATATTCCCCACAAGAGGTGGACCGAACATAGTGGAAAGATTTTTTATTTGGGGTTTCGATTGTACCCATACCTCCATGAGAGGAGGTGCTTTCGAGGCTTTGGGCTTTGCTATCCTTCCCACACTTTTGATCCTGACTGTCGAGTGTAGCCCCCAGGCACTGACTACGAGTGGGTAACCTTAGTTTCTCTTCCTATGTAAACCACAAGGTGACTACAGGAGTTTTTCATAGTACCTGGAGCATATTTTTCATCATGCACTTCTCTACTACTGGAGGGTTATCTGCAAAGCGTGGGTACTTACATCGGATAAGAATGATTTCTAGAGGTGAAGATAATTTCTTTTCATACCTTCGTTAGGTGGTCCACGAGAAACACGTGACTTCGTCCAGAAGGGTTCGAGCCCACTTTTTTATTTTTCTGATCCCAAAACTTAATCCACTTGAGTCAGAATTTTGACAGATTTGTTTGTGTTTGTTTTATCTTTACGAAAAAAAATTTAGCGGTGTGTTTGGTGAAGGTAGTTCAACCTTAGATAAGCAAGTAGATTGTCACTGATAATTGATCGTTCAAAGTGGCCAACTCACAACCTTGAAGATCGAGGAGAATTCAAGGCCTTTTTCCCAAGGAAGAGATTAGAAATAATTCTCCCCCTCCTCCTCAAAGGCTTCGGCTTGATCAGTCTATCACTTTCATACCAGTTGGTCAGTCTGAGATCGTAGACCATAACTCTCTAGAAGTCAATGTTATAGAACCAGAAGAGGTAATTTTTTAGGATCTTGGAGATGAGGAATTCACTCGACACGTGAATTCTCAGTTACCTTCGATTTTCCCATTTCTGTTCGTATGAGTCCCTCCTCCAGGATTGGACTTTGTTGATAGTAGCCTTCTTTGGTGGGTGATTATGGGAGACACTTTGCCAGTGTCAGGGTAGGGAGTACCTGCAAATCCCACCTCGACAATCGTTACTGAGGAGATATTTCCTCCCTGTATGCTGGATCAAATGAAAAATGTGGTTCAATCCACCCTCATCATGAAAACTACTAGCATTGCCTCATCGGTTGTTAGCCCCACTCAAGTTTCGAGTGTAGCAGCATATTTCACATCAACAACAAATTCTTTCTCTTATGGAATGTTGTTTATGGCCATGTTTAACACATTTGTGAGTACTCAAACAATGTCTTAGTTTTCAAATGTTGGTGCAGGGAGCACTCAATCTCTCTACCAAGCCTTTTCTTGGGGTGGAGGTCACATTCCTCCATCATCTCCATTCGTTGAAAGTGGACCTATTCCATTTTTCGTCCCTAACCTTGCATGGGGATGGGGCACTTCTATGGGTAGTGGATCCCAATCCCCAATTATGTCGTCAAATTCAACCCCTTTCAAACTTTATGGTGGGTTCGAGACAAACCCTTTCACCATGTCTGCAATGTCATTAGGGGGAAACCCCTTCCAATTTCATTCTACCCCTCGAAAGGACATATGTCCTTGCTATAGAACCTTTGGGGAGTGCCCCTCTTCAAGGCCAATGGAATCCTTCCTATGGATGTTGCAAGTGGGAAACCCCTTTCCTAGTCAATCCACCCCTATGCTAGGATTTCCTCTTGTCCATGCGGGGTCCACTGGAGGTAACTTCGATTTTCCTCTTGGGAACCAGATAGGTGGAGGTTTTCCTCCATTTAACTAGGGACCACAAGGATTTATCCTAAGATTTGGTTCGATAGAAAACTCTTTCTAGAAACCTGGTGCTAGTTACAATCCAGGCCCTTCTTTTCAGGCCACTTATCAGTCAATGACATAGCCTAGGTTACTGTTTCTGAAAACTTTGGATTTACCAGATTTGTCCAAGTTGACTAGATATGATCTACTCGATGTCCAAGTCCAACTTTGGAAGTACTCGACGTTCAATGATCTATATATGGTTTTATTAAACCACTTCCAACTCCTTGTCCAGTATGATGTTGGGACAGATTTTCTAGCTAACTTTGTATAAGACAATTCCACACACATTTCCAACCACATTCAGGAATGGAGGAGACAAAAGATCATGATTAATGCTATGGTTCCACCATAGTTCCTCCTCAAATGGTTCCTAAAATCCTTAATCCCATATATTTTGAAAGATGTTGTAACATCGGGAGTGTTTTCATAGGAGCAAGCAATCTTTAGGCTATGAGAATTAGAGCTTATATACTCTCAGTCATGAATGCTCTATGAGATTATTCCATACACACCACATTCTACTCTAGACTTGGAAAATCCATATTCCAACCCACAAGTTGATGGTATAGTGGGTTCTTCTAAGTCAATAGCCACAGATCTAGCCGCTATCCAAATGCAAAAACTTGTTATCCAGCAACTTGTATCCGGTCCAGCCATGGGGTCAACCACCCCAGCCACTCAGTCTTCCGATGTACATTATGTGAAAATGAAGAATTTGAAGTGTCCTCAGTAGCCCCTAGAAAAAATAAAAGGAAAGGGAAAGAAAGGTGGTGGGGGTAATAATAAAAATTCAGATAAAAATTTTGAGGGGGAAAGGATGAAAAAAGGAAAGTGAAGTTTCCTTGTAATATTTGTGATGATGATCACTTTAATCACCAATGCCCGTGAATGGAAGAATCCTAGTGGCTTATCAAGTTGAATCAATAGTGGTAGCATGTTGTGTTGCAAAACCCTTTTCCACAAGGGAAGAACTTGCAAGTTGGCTCTTCCAACTTCAACCCACAAGGGGGAACTTCGAGTGCTCCCCCCTCTAATGGATATAAAGGAGTAGTAAACATTCTTAAATCCTTGAAGCCAAAATATTTAGACTTATCGATGAGAAATAAAAACTATGATAACCCTGAGTCGACTGAGAAATGGAAGAAAACTTTAGAGGATCAGGACCCTCCACATAGAGAGGCCTAAGAAAGAAACAATGCCACACATACCTAAGGGTGTTTACAAAAGGACAACGCATAACCCTAATACACAATCCACTCCCAATTATTCAGTTGTGGAGGACTTGTCCCAGACACCTTGTGCTATGTCTACTTTGGAGGTTCTCCAAAGTTTCCCTTCGTAGTGTACTGCATGGTTATCTGCCATAGGAGCTGCAGAATCTACTAGTCATCTCATTATCAAGTTTGATGCTACTGATGTGTGACCACACCTTCCATATCACGTATCTTTTCAGATAAGGGTTGTTTTCAACCATATATTAGTTAATAGAATGGTTGTTGAAAAAGGATCTTCCACGTGCGTGATGTCTTTGTCATGCTGGAAAGCCATCAGTTCTCTTGAAATTACCCCTTATCCTACACTCTTTACTACTTTCGATGGACACTCGTTTTGACCACATGGTATGATTCCTTAATGTCTGATCATGCTAGGGGGGAATTTTTTTTATGTAGTGGTTGAAGTAGTCGATGAGTCATTCAACTATAATATTTTCTTAGGAAGAAGTTGGACCTATGCCATGAGACTTGTCGTCTCAAAAAAAATTCGCATTATATACTTTCCCCATTAGGGAAGAATCGTGGCCATCGATCAAGTGGAATCCTACCTTTCTGATGTGGAATCTAATTCTGGATCTATGATCCCTTGGATTGAAGACTCTCAGGCGACCACTGTGAGCATCGGTTGTGGGATGTATTCATAGCTAATGGGGTCTTTTGATTTTCCCGTACCGATTTTGTACGTTTGTGCTACTTCAATTAATAGGTTCGCTTCATTTAGAACAATGTATATATAGGACCCATGGACCCTTCCCTCGCCATCCAGTATGTTTGAAGAATGATTTCATGCCAGAATGGACAAACCTTTGTCTACAGCTGAGATAGCTTATTGAGCCATTCAGAAGGTCACATTAGACCCAGATCAGACTCCAACGATCATGGAAGAGGATGATCTCTTTCCTGAGACTATTTGGGATCAAAACCCTTCGAACTCTCAATATTTCTTAAACATCGTCTTTCCATCAAATGAACCAATTATCAAAGAGATGGATGGAGCCGAAAGGCACTAGGAAGATTTGCATCATAGATTGCATTTCCTCCCGGAATGTAGTCGAGTTGAAAATAGAGAGTTCAATTCATTCGTTGTTGGAATTTTTTATGGAGTAGTCAATCCCTTGGCTAGAAATGGTGTCCACGTCGAAGGAAACATAACTAATATATCGAAAATGATCCCATTCAACATTTCTAAGAATCATGAAGTTGTCGAAAACGTCTTTATCGAAGCAGAATGCTCACAGGATGAGATCGCTCAATATATGGCATTGTTTAAGGAATTTAGAGATATGTTTTAATGGTCTTACAAGGAAATGCTTGGCATTGATCCTCGAATAGTTCAGCATGAGATTCAAACTTATGACAATATAAAACCAGTTCGACAGAAGTTAATACCTATGAACCCAAGAAGGGAAGCGGAAATAAAGGCATAAGTTGAAAAGATTCTCAATGCAATCTTTATATACCTAGTTCCCCTGATGGAATGGGTCTCCAACCCTGTTACCATTGATAAGAAGCAGGGTATGATCCGTGTTTGCATGGATTTTAGTGACTTGAATAAGGTGTGTACTAAATACAACTTCCCCACACCATTCATTGATTAGATCTTGGATGAGTGTGCGGGAAGTGAGATCTTCTCGTTTATGGATGGATTTTTTGGCTACAACAAAATTGAAATTCATCTGGGAGACCAACACAAGACAACCTTTATATGTCCTTGGGGTACGTTCGCTTACAGGAAAATTATGTTTGGTCTAAAAAATGATGGTGCAACATTCCAGTGGGCCATGATGTTTTCCTTTCATGACTTGAAGAACATAGTGGAGGCATACTTAGACCATCTCATGGCTCACTCTCACAAGAGGGGCCAACATCTCTTACACCTCCACTTAGTTTTCGAACGGTGTTGTTTCTATAGGATCGGATTGAATCCACACAAGTGTATTTTTTTGTGACCTTTGGTCATCTTTTTGGATTCATCATTTCAAAAAAAGGGGTCATGGTTGACCCTTTGAAGTTTGAGAAAATAACTCAGTTTCGTCCCCAACGTATAGTCAGAAAAATTCAGAGCCTACAATGAAAGGAAAATTTCCTCAGGTGTTTTGTTCTTAAATATGATAATATAACAAAGGGATTCATGCACATTTTGAAGAAATGAATCCCATTATGTTGGGATGAAGTTGCACAATGTTATTTTGATGCTTTGAAGAAAATGTTGGTTTAAATTCCTTTGTTGAGTCCCCCTAATTACAATCAAGACTACTTGTTAAATTTAATAGTAGTTGAGTCTTCGATTGGCATGGTTCTAGTTCAGGAGGATGATGATCTCCAAGAGAATGTCATCTATTAATTTAGTTGCACTCTCATGGGTCCTGAACTTATATATTTGCATGTGGATAAACTGGGTCTTAAACTTAACTCTTGAAGAAGTGGAACTTGTGTTGAACGAATTTCATAGTGGAGCATGTGGTGGTCACTTGTATGGGTTGGCGACAACCCAAAAAATGTGCACACATGATATTTTTGGCTTATGATATGTAAATATTGTGTTCAAGTGGTCAAGAAGTGTCATCCATGCCAAATTTTCACTAAGAAAATGAGTGCAGATCTTGCTCCTATGTTTCGCATCATCATTGTTGGCCCTTCACAATGTGGGGTTTGATTTTATGACATGCCACCCAGCTTCGACTAGGGGGAATTGTTACATCATTGTAGTTGTCGACTACTTTAATAAGTGGGTCGAGGCTATGCCAAATTTTTCTAATGATGGGGAGACAACATAACTATTCATATTCAATTACGTCATAGCTAGGTTCAGGGTTTCGAGACAGATTGTCACTGACCATGGCAGTCACTTCCAAAACCACATGATGTCAGAGTTAGTATCGAAACTGGGGTTTAGGTAGGAACACTTGTCTCCTTACTATCACTAGGATAACGGTCATTTTGAATTCATCAACAATTCATTGAAAACCATACTAATAAGAACAGCTAAGTCAACTCAAATGAACTGACAGTTGATGCTTTACCCAACCTTGTGAGCTTACTAAACTTCAGTCAAAACTACCACTAGTTTTTCACAGTTCCAACCCGTTCATGGATTGGAAGAGGTTTTCCCTATTGAAAGTGAAGTTCCTTCACTCAAGATAGCAGTCGATCTCCTTCCAAACATGAATCAACTTGAAGAACGCTTAGTTTATCTTGAACATCTCGATGAGAAAAATTTAACCCCATGTGGTTCGGTCCTTACGTCATGCAGAGAAAGGATCCTATGAGTTCGTCGATTTTGAAGTCAATGTGTTTCCAGAGCCCATAAATGGGCTCTACTTGAAGAAGTACTATGCTTATGCCTAAGGTTTTGAGCATTAGCTCTCTTGTATTTTATTGTTTATATTGTACGTAGCTTTGTTTACATTTTTGGTCATTTTGTTGCATTAGTAATTTATGTGCTTTTATTTTGTTGCAGATGCCCAAGGAGTTGTTGATTTAATTCAGATTTGTTGATGGTGCAAGTCACCATACTCGACACCTAACATCCGCTACTTGGGTGATTTATTTGCCTTCTAGGTAGTTAGTGTCCACTGGAGGTGCATATCTCGGGGTAACTACCAACAATGTTGTTGAATATAGCATTGTTATTAAGCTTTTGTGAGATGAATTATCATATTGTATTTATCACCTTCAAGCATTCATGGATTCACAGTTGGTAATTTTATAGTTAAATGATGTATATCAAGTTTGAGATCCGGTTCTATTACGATTTTTCCTTAGCGTAGGTCTTCTGGAACATTCTTTTGAGTTCATTTCTTATGAGCATGTTCCTAGGAGAGCTAATGAGTTAGTTCATGCTTATGATAATTATGTGTTAGATTGGCATGCCTATCATCAGTAAAGTAAAGCACACACAGACACATGTAAATATATAGTTTTGCAAATTAAAACACAAAATGTATATAACACACAAAAATAATATATATATCAAAATGAGATCCATCAAAGTACAAAGTATGGGGACTCCTATCCCCCGAAATTCATATAATGGTATACAAGTACAAAATTGTGTTATGAGCAAATAATATGTCTAGGCTTGAGGTCGATGCACCCTATCATAACAAACTACAGTGTTTTCTAAACGTCGGAATAATCAGACCCACGGTTTGGGTACTCTTACAACATGTCACTACATGTCGACAGGGAGGTCGTCAATAGTCATCATAGGCACATTGTGTATGATGGCCTCAAAGTTCCTTTCCACACTATAAAAATTCCTTTTTGCATTGTCGCTCAGTCCTGCCTCCTCTCTGCCTCACCGCCTATGTCATGGGACATTGGTCGATCGCACGGGTGCTCTGTCTGCATAGAAGGAAGGTGTTTGTCAGTATTTTGGATCTCATAAAAAGAGAATTTGTTATATTTTCTAAAAATTAAAAATTAAATAACACAAAAATGAAGGTTACATATGTCCTGAGGATCGTCTCTGATAGGGATGATTACATATGGATTGTTGGTGAAGTCGATACATGCATATGGGTATTCATTGATAAAGGGAATTTGTCACTCCCACCAACCAAAGAAGTCGTCATCAAAGGGGTTGGACATTTTTCCACCTCATAAATGATCTATGAGCTCGGTCCAATAGACCATGGTTGGCCATGGTCGCAAGTGTCCTCATATATTTGTACATGGGCTCATCATGGGAACCTGCTCAAAGAAGAAAGTACACAGGACACTTCCGAAGTAGAAGTTCTTGGCCTTCCTAAGCTTGCAATCTGTTAATTGTGCTTTCATATTGTTCAACATAGTAGTACTCTAGTCATACATCGTAAGGCATAGGCATTCAACACCATAATTCATTTGTTCCCATGATGCCAAGTGTAAAGAATTAGATCCCACGATCTGAACCAAGGTGTATAGAATGACTTGGAGGCTCAAGTTGGTTATTTGTTTAATTGGAACTTGAGAGCCACCCTTATCGGTGTTGGCAATGTAGTACTCATTGATAAAATCATGAGAATAGAAGTTTGGTACTTCCCCTCTCCTCAATAATCCGATAATGAAATAAATATCTTCGACCATGATGGTCAAAGACTGTTTGGCGAGCATGAATTCCTATGCATCCGGGTTCCAGTAGTCAATTAGGAGATTTAGTAATCTCCTTTGTGCTCTCATGCCACCAACTTGGAAGAATTTATACATGTTGCAAGCAGGCAGAGATTTCTTAGCCTCATCCTTATCAAACACCGCTCAATCCACCTCCTCATGTTCACGTTCCCTCCATAGGATGGACATCCTAGAATTTTTCTAAAGAGTTTTGAGTTAGTTTTTTTTATTTTTCAAATTCCTTTCTGCACATCCACGCCTTTTCTTTAGAACAGTTGTGGATATATGTGACTGGTGTTACCCATGATTTTGGTCATCATGATGATGTATTAATGATGGTGTACTCACGCTCTTCATAAGAACTTTCTCCTGAGAAAAATTTATTTTCATCTCTTCCAGAAAACTCATTTTTGAAGACTGTTCGCAGGCTGCTAGTATATTTTCCTGCGAGAATGCAAGATTCTCGCAGGCTGCCTTAAGCCAGGGTGCAAGAAGTTCGCACTATGTTGAACTGCTAGGGTGCGAACTCTTTCGAAAGCAAGGAAAAAGATTAATTCTCGATGCTTCTAGAAGGGAATCTTCTAGAAGGATGAGATGGCATTCGAATGGTTATCCTAGTACTGGATTCCCTGATATTTTGGGATCATTCTTATCCAAGTAACTAATTCATTCTCTCCTATATATTGAGTGAATTCTCATGGAAAAGGTTAAGCAAGATTCATTGGATAATTGGTGAAAAGAATTGTGTGAAGGACTGATGCTACAGCAGTTTGGAGACTCCAGCAAGTTCATCTAAAGGAGTTGATCTTCTTCATGCAAGTGAGCAAGTGTGTGTGTCGGAGCCAAGGGCCATCGAAAGGAATTTTGCGACATCAAGGCTCAGGTTGTAATATTTACTTTCCATTAATATGATACAGTAATATGTCCCTTTCCCATATTAGCTAATTACACTTTATTGTATAATTCCTTGATCATATACATAGATTGACTGTTGAATAAATTGTGCTTTCTTCACTTTGGTTGGTTTGTGTTGTCTTGGTCTTGGCTGCACGAGAGCACTGGAGCGAAGCAAGAGCAACAAAGACCATAGGAAGCGATCATAAGGTACGTCATTTTTTCTTGCCTCCTATTTAATTCAATGGTTAAAATCTAGGGAAAGAGTCATGTTCTGTCTTGCTTTGTTCTAGATCCAAGTGGATCTAGGGAGATCGGTTTGTGTCCGCACTTACGGATTTATCCAATAACAAAATTGGCGACTCCACTGGGGACAATCCCATTTTCTTTGTGGCTTTTGGTATTTTTCTATGGCCATTTTCTCTGGTTTCACTTTTCTTCTGTCTTGTCAATCTCTGAGTCTTCAGGATATCCTGATAGACCCTCTGGGTCCAGAGGCCTTTTTTAATTTTGCTTCATTTTCCAAAATTTTGACTATGTTCAGGCATTCTCGCACTATACTTCATTGCATCCTGTGAGAATAGGTAGAGTTCGCACTCTGCCTTTAGGTTTCAGTGCGAGGTTCTCGCACCCTGCTCAAGGGTCACCTGCGAGAATCAGTGATTCTCGCACTGTGTATTATTGCTTGCCTGTGAACTCAATTGTTTAAATTTTTGGATTTGAGTTTTGGCTTTTTTAACTGCCCAGATCAGTTTGATTGCCTCATAAAAGTTTCTTGGACCATTGATTGATATCTTTCTTGTCTTTGTTTAAATGCATGAACAGTTTTACGATTTCAAGGCTTTTCTTGTTATTTTTTGGCTTGACTTTCATTTCTTGACTTTTCTTGGCAAACCATTCTCTCTAACTTCAGAATCTGAGTGTGTTTTATTAGTTAAGAACCAGTGATTGGTTGAAAGTTGAGTGCTTGGTTTTTATCATTTGCTTATTGGTTTGAAAGCTCATTTTCTTTTGCATTTGAGAAGACTAAATTGGTTTGGTCTTTATTTTTGTTTTAGTTAAAAGAGTGGATTGGGTGTTTATCAGTGCCTGTTCATTTGGTTTTTGATTTTCTGTACTCTCGCAGCCATAGTGAGGGTCCTTTTTGAAAAGTAAATAAAAACAAGTTTTTCTTTCAAAAAATTCTTTTCATTTTAGAAAACATTAAAAATCAAATTATTGAGATCGTTGAAGTATTTGAAAAAGACACAATAGAGAATTGTCATTTGATGAGTGATTGTTTGCATTTGCATTTTAAAGGAAATTTTGCATTGTAGTTCAAGGTTGATCTGGACAACTTTATCTCTCTCCCATACATAGGATTCATTGAACGAAAAGTGATATATTTCATTCTCATCCTTGCATTGTTGGGTCAGAGTCATACAACATAAGTTTCATTTATGTTTCCTTTGAGTAAACAACAGCGCTTAATAACATTGCGTAATCATAAAATTTATCTAGTAACTCTTTTCTAGGGCTCTTTTACACCAACATTTAGCTAGGCTAGCGCTTTGGAGTAGGAAGAGAGATACACTCTCCAAAAGCACAAAACACACAATAGCATCTTGTGTTAGGGAGTGTTAAATTCCATTTGCAACATCTTGTCTTGGGAAGCACTTCTCACACAAGGGTCAAGCACGAAGTCGCATTGGTATTGGCAGAGTTACTCACCATGCTTTGTTGGTATCATTGTAGAGATTGCACGTATTACGGGGATCACTCAGAGGTATACCCACAATGATGAGTGGAAGCCTTTTGAGTTGATTTCAGGCTAGATACCCTGCCCTTGCATGTGGATCGGACTGTTGACTATTCCCCCAGGCTTTATTGTTGTTGGTGGTGACCTTAGTGGCCTATCTTTCTAGGTTCTTACCCAAGGTGACTATGGAGGGGAAATTATTCACGGTACCTGGAATTGACGTTGACCAAACTCACTCGGGCTCCTTGGAGGGTATACCCATGATTATGTGTGGGATCTTGCACCAGGGTGTAAGTCTGTTAAGTAGGTCGTCAGCGTAACTTTTCCACCCTAGCCTCGCCCCTTCTTGTCTCGCTGTTGCGACGTTGGATTTCATCACCAACTAGTGGCTTCGAAATTAGAAGGTCTTGTTTTCCTGGTGATTGCTTCCTAGATTTTGTTTACTAGCGCGTGTTGTTTGTTTCTCGAAGTTGACCATAGGATTTTCTTCGTAAAGTTTGTCACTCGTTTATAATAGCTCCTCCACGTCGTTCCCGTAGAATGCAGGGTTTATCTCCAGAGCATCTGGACAGTTCTCAACCCTTGCCTACAGGTACACCTGACACTACTGCATTTGGATCAAATTTCGACGGTGCGTTCGATGCAATTGCCACTTTCTATTGTTGGAAGACCGACAAACCTCGGACCCCCTCAAACGTCGTTTCACATGACATTGTTTTTCCGATGACCACATTTTCGTCTATATTGCGACATTTCAAACGTGGCAAGAGAGACGTTGCAAACGTGGCAAGACCGACGTTTCAAACGTGGAAAGCGAGACGTCTGAAACGTGGCAATAGAGACATCTGGAACATGGCAAGACCGACGTCTGGAATGTGGAAAGAGTGTCATCTTTAACATGGCAAGAGAGACGTCTGAAACGTGGCAATAGAGACATCTAGAACGTGGCAAGAGCGACGTCTTGAACATTGCAAGAGCGACATCTTAAATGTGGCAAGAGAGACGTCTTGAACGTGGCAAGACCAACGTCTTGAAGGTGGCAAGAGAGACGTATAAAACGTGGGAAGAGAGACGTTAGGAACGTGGCAAGAGAGACGTCAGGAACGTGGCAAGAAAGACGTCTTATACGTGGCAATAGAGACATCTAGAACGTGGCAAGACCGACATCTTGAAGGTGGCAAGAGAGACGTCTAGAACGTGGGAAGAGTGACGTTAAGAGGTATCATCTCTGACGTGGTTGCTATGGGAGCGACACTCCAAGATGTCGCAATAGCGACCTTCTTGTAGGTATTTAAAAAAAAAATACAATATCAGTACTAAGAGGGATAGGTACATTAACCTTTGCTAAGATACTAGCCATATCAATATTTAAA
>ML788285.1:81453-135146 GCA_009831015.1 Picea engelmannii | reverse complement strand
TTTTATCATCTTCATAGTAATAATGATATTCACAAAAGGATGGGAAGAAAGGGCCTCTCCTTGAATTGAAGAAGAAGAAATCACTAATACTACATGTTGTGGGTACAAGTTCTCCATCAAAATCAGAAATGTGCATTACCTCTAACTTTGTCTTATCCTCATTGATTTCACCATCTTCAAGCATATGGTCATGCATACTAGAAAATACCACATCCTCTTGGTTGTGATGGTGGTCTGATGGGACAAAATATTTCTCACATTTAACATGATAGTCATTATCATCTTGTTCTTTAACAACAACTGACTCTGGCAATTGACTAGAAGTGATCCTAGTTTATTTACAATTAAGAGAAGTAGATGGGTCTCCTTTGTGAGCAAGGGTGGTCTTTAAAAATTATGAACATATTTTCTCCTCTAGATCAGTTGATTCTTCATCATTACCGCCACAAGGTTGTTCATTGAGGCCTACAAGCTTAGGTAATAATTTGTAATGTTGAGATGCACTATTGTTTTAAATTAGTTCTCCCTCATGAAGTAAAATAATCGTAAAATCCTTAAGTGACATAGATGTGCCTTCAAAACCTTGTAATATTTCCATTAGTTGTTGTAATATATTTATTTACTATATATTCATTAGGGAGAGTGAAAAACCATCAGGTTTCATCCCCATCAAAGGTTTTGAAAATAAATCTAACCACTACATCCTCGTGTTCAGACCCTATGAGGGAGTAAGAATAAAAAAAGGCTTGGATTTAGTCCTCTATGAACACAAATCCATCGCCTATAAAATTGGGAACCCAAATTGGGCCATCATGAAGTCATTGGACTTAGATTAGGCTAATATCCATATAATCAAAGATGAAACTACCCATGGGAAATTTGTTCTCAAAGGGATGGAAGACACCACAGCAAGAATCTCTACTTGTGGATTGATTAAGTCTATGCTCCTTTATCTAGTAGAGACAAAAGGGTTCTTTTTCTTGGATGAGTCATGGATTCATAGGTTTAAAATAACATATTTTCCTAGGATAGTTGCATAATGTCCAACAATGGTTTGAGAATTGGGTTGTAAGAGATTCCCTTGTCACATCATGGTTTTCAACGTGTAGATGGATTTGTAAGATGTAAKCCTATATATTKCTAGGTGAAAATTCCTCTAGAGGCAGATCTGAAAATGTATTCAAAGAAAATGTCGATTGCAACTTATGTGAATGTCTTTTTATGTACTTTTATACTTATGAAAATATGGTTGATTTTGATCTTTAATCTTGTTCAAATGATGTGAATGTTGTTATAATGTCCAACAATGGTTTGAGAATTGGGTTGTAAGAGATTCCCTTGTCACATCATGGCCTTCAACGTGGAGATGGATTTGTAAGATGTAAGCCTATATATTGCTAGGTGAAAATTCCTCTAGAGGCAGATCTGAAAATGTATTCAAAGAAAATGTCGATTGCAACTTATGTGAATGTCTTTTTATGTACTTTTATACTTATGAAAATATGGTTGATTTTGATCTTTAATCTTGTTCAAATGATGTGAATGTTGTTATTATTTGTTTTCATGGTTTACATATGCAACTATGATTTATTATCTCTTAGATATGTGATCTTGTTTATTGTGGTGATCTATGCTTAATTCCTTATTGAATGAACTTCATTGCACTTTAAAGGCTATGAGAAGATTTTTTGTTTTTTGTTTTAATGGATCTTACCACTCTACTAAAATATTGATGAAGATATTTTGAGGATTGAATATCAGAGATGAGTAGTGTGGATTTAGGCCACTTGGTACCACATCTTGAGGAGCAAGGTCTTGGTATGTAACAGATTTGGATCGGAGCATATAAGAGCTTAACATGAAAGTTTGATAATGCAAAGGATACATAAGTGTTGTGTTTCCTTGACATTCCAAAGGAGACAGAAGTGCCTTGTTTACTTCATGGTGCAAAGGAGACAGAAGTGCCTTGTTTCCTTGATGGTGCAAAGGAGCATATAATAGCTTCACATCAAAGTTTGATAGTGAAAAGGAGACAGAATTTCCTTATTTCCTTAATGGCTAAAAGGATATATAAGTTCCTTTTTTCCTTGATGGTACAAAGGGGGTCATTGAGTACATGACAATACTATGGTGCGAATTATAGGAAATCGAAATTTTCATAATTTAACTACAAAAAAACATGTGCATCAAGAAGGAATTTCCTCTTTCACTCATTAAAACCATTTCTTTCACATAGATGTGGCTAACTAGCCAATTTCCATTGTTGGGACATTGGAATTTAGATTTGGGCACTTTAAATATGTCGACATGCAATGCAAAAAGTGACCTTTAATAGCTCAATTATCACAAGGAGACAAACACTTGCAAAATTTGGACCACAAATTCATCAACTTGGAGTACATAGAAAACATCACAAACTGGAGTACATAGAAAGAAACAAAAACTAATTTTCCAAACACCATATCTGAACCAAAATTGAATTTCACAAATGGAAATTAAAATGAAATTTGGCTCAACCACCCCAACATGCCCTTTCAATATGGTATCCTCCACACTCTTGTCCTAGTTTTTCACAAAGGCCCAAGCCATATTGCATTGGGTATTCATTTTATTTACCCTCCAAAAGTGAAAAGGCTCTATCCACCAATGTAAGGCATGATCCACCTTCTCCTTTATGACCGCATTTATGACTCATCATTGCAATTTTCAATGATACTACAAGCCTTTCATCAGATGTACATATTTTTTTATATAAATTATAGACATTTGTCAGACCATCGGCAACCCAACTTGTCGATGGTTCGACTAGCGTGGTTTTTTCCTCCTCAGAAAAAAATGTTAGACATATAGCCCTTTTGTCAGTAAATCATCGATCTTACAATGGAAACATAATGATCTATTATGGAACATACATCAAATTTTTGCCATTGGTTCTTCACTAAACCTATGTCCTAGAGATGAAGTACCATGAAACATTCGTCATTAATTAGTCTCTCATACGACGGTTAAATGTCGATATTTCGGCGTACTAGCGACAACCACATGATGTGATTGTGATGAACTACCAAGGAAAATTTGTTGATAATCGGTTTCTCTTACGACATAAATTCATCAATCATTCGACGACAACGTGATGAATTTTGGATGAACTGATTGGGGCATTCTAGTCACTCTTACTATGAATTCATAAGTCACTCTTACAATTAATCATTTCATTGGTATTGCGATGCACTCATGAATTTCATAATTGCGATGAAGGTGACACAATGAAAAAATGATTGTTTCCTTCGTCATACTTGTGACATTGTGGCGATGAACATGCATTGGTAGATCATTGAAAAATGAGCATGTTGGCCCTTGACCAAGTTTTGGGGGTCCTTGGTCATGTTTGACCTATTTTTGGGACTTTGACAGGCTGGTCGAAGACGAAGCACCAAGCAAAGCGGAGATAGCAGGATCTCGGCCCCTTTTTAGGGATTTTGGGGATTTTGGGGTTTTGGGCTTATGTAATGGGTATGGGGATGTGGCCCATGGGTTTTACCCATGTTTAGGCCCATTTTGTAATGTATAAATAGAAATCTAGGCGATGTAAGTAGTGGGTGTATGTGATGCTAAGTGAAAAGGTGCAAGTGTATGATACCAAGTGCTAAGTGCAAGTGATAGTTTTACATGCTTTGTGCATGTTGTGTGAGACTTGCAAGGCTAAGTGCAAGTGACTGTAAGGGATTGAGTAGTAGCTTTGTGTTGTAACATAACTCAGGGAAGGAGGATTTGGTGAGGTGTGCACAGATCTTCTGTCCTATGCAGAGTAGGATCTTGTGGCTCTGTGCATGTAGAAGATTGACAAAAGATAATAAAAGAGAAGAAGAGTTGGTGGACGTAGCCCTAGGTTGGGGGTGAACCACGTATATCCTGTGTTGTTATGCTTTGTGCGGTGTATTGATGTGTTTATGTGTTTACTTGATTAGTGCTTGGCATAGATAAATGATAGATAGATATGTTGATGTTTTGTGCTGAATTATATGAATGAGTGCTAGATCTAACCGATGTGAATGTGCTTAGTGCTCAAATATACTAGATCTGGGTGAATACTATGATGATCTGTGATTAGGGTTTTAACTGTGAAGTAGATACTGGTTAAATACTAATGAACTGTAACTGCTAAGTTCTCTATTAAGGTGTTTTAATCACATATCGGTGTCCCAGCTAAGGTTGCAGACATTTGAGTCCTGCAACCACCCCTGCCTCTACCTCGGGTCAGACTTCATCTACTTTGCAGGTGTTTCTGAAAGGGCTAGTAGTTAGGGTTTTGTTGGTGTTCTCTTGAGCGTTGAACCTTGGGTCTACCGCTATGCGAACAAATGGTTCCATTGTCAGGACCTGAAACTGTGATTGTTGGGAACTGAAGAAAAGAAATCTTTGTGCGTAGATCTATTGCTTTAGTGCGCAGTAGTCTACTTGACTTGTGAAGCTCTGTGCTAATAAGAAAAGAGGTAAGATCTTAAATGTTTGTGCTTTGTTAAAGGTAAGAACAATGAAAAGTTTTGATTGAAAAAGGTAAGATAAGTGGAAATTTTTGTTTCAAAAGTATGGATCTAGGTATGTTTGATCAATTTTCTCCTAACTTGAAAAATAGGGCACAACTAGATGAAAGAAGGTATGATATGAGTAGATCTGATAGAAATAATGAAAGATATGTTATTCTTGTGCATAGAAAGAATGTTTGGACTAACAAATGGATGCAGGACCCTAAAAAGAATTTTTTGCAGGTTAGTTATTGTGACCCTAGTGCACAATACAGGAAAGGTTGGGGATCGTTCAAAAGAAAGAGAAGAGTAAATATTTGCGATAGTTGCAGAAGACTAGGACATCTTGCAAAGGAATGCCCTGGTAGAATACCTAGTTGTATTTGTTGTAAAGTTATGGATCATGAAGTTTTGGATTGCCCTAGAATGATTTCTAAGGTTGACAGAATGAATATGAGACAAGAAAACCCTGAGGAAGATAAAGAAACTAAGACCATGGAAGAACCCCAGAAGGAATCATAGAATTTATTGCTACAAATGAAAGACACCTTAAATGATCCCAGAAATGTCTACTTATCAGAGATCTTCAAAGAAAAAGAATTCATAGAAACAAGAATAGGAGACTTAGACATTGATTGTGTTCTGGACGAGGAAACACAAGTGAATATCATGATAGAAAGAACTTGGGAAATTTTGGGAAAGCCTGTTATGTTTCCTTCATTGGGAGGAATAGGATTATTCAGAGGAAAGTTGATAACCCTATGTGGAAGACTTACCCAGATATCTATGAGTGCTCATGGAACTTTGACAGAAGAATATTTTGAGGTTGTTAAATTTATTGAGAGCAGCGCCCCATTTTCTATGTTACTAGGAAAAAACTGGATTGAGAAAGATCAGGATAGAAGAAAAGAAGAGGAAGTCTTAGAAAATAAGAAGCAAGAATTAAAAGATTTCATGACTAGGAAGATAGCGCACTTGATTTAAGAACAGGAGAATAGATCAAAGTTGTTCAGAACCAGAAAATTGGATGTTGAAGTTGAAAGAACACAAGAAGACTCACCGAAGAGTAGAGCACCTACCCCAAACAGAGAAGAAGTATTGGCCCTGAACCCTATGAAATACCATCAATAGCACAAAGTTACTATGCTAAAAGGAGATAAGAATCAAAATGGAAAGAGGAATATTGAGAAGAAAATTACAGGGAAGAAGGCTAGAAAGATCAGTAAGAAGAGAGCAAAGATAGAAAAGTTGTAGAATGTTCCAGAAGGGACTTCGCAGAAGGAAGGTTTTCAAAACTGAAACTTCGTTGAGATATCAGAACAGTGCAACCTGGCACTTCACCATGGTGAAGAAATATATCTGTTGAAATCATTATAACCATTAGCCCGACACCTCAAATGGTTAGAACAGCAGTTATGGCCAGAAAGCTCGCCATCAGACCATTGGGACCACGCCGCAATGGATAGAACCACATTGATGAAGGCCTCTCATCCATTGGAGAGATATGTTACATCATTGTCTACTTATTGCATTGATTGTTGCACTGAAAATACTTTTGCAAATTGTATCCTAGACAACTCATTGCTACCGCATTGTGTTTATTGAGATCGACACATGTTATATTTCTTTGAGCACTCATTCATCCACCTGAGTTACTTGATCTAAGCATGCATGTCGGATGATCTTAGCGCCATAGAGAAATTCATCGAAGAAGTTCTAATCGAACTTATGGCTGAGAAGGTGATGTCCATTGGAGCTCAAGCCTCATCAACAAGAGGAATGAAAGCCTCCCCATCGACTGCTCATGGATCCGGACCATCCCAACATGCAGCAGAGAAAAGAACCAAGCATTGAGATGACTTGGCAAACATGAAGTTAATCCTGACTATCCTACTTGACTACATCCCTCCTTTGGCTGGCGCAGTGAATCATGACAATGTCCCAAGAGACTTTGATTACACTATGGTTACTGTGTACCTCCTGAAGGGGATACGTGTAGTTAGAATGCAGTAGGATAAGATCATGACATTAAAATTCAGCGACTTCAACCTAGGGGACCACAATAAATATAGCATGCTCACTCCTTACTAGTATTTGACCATGATGAAGGGGAAGAACTTGAAAATAATCCCCCAGGCATGGACTATGAACCTCACATAGTCCACCCTCTTGAATGTGATGAAGATTCCACACTTTGGAAGGCACCAGGAGGTTAATGTGTGTGTTAAGATCCTACTATCATGCTACCATGGCGTTTATCTATGGCTAGACCAACACATCACAGTCAATTCAACGTTGATATATAGGATCACTGGATTGAGCATGCAAGGACCCAGCCCACAGGACTTCTACCCAGGGAAGGCTACAGATCACGCATTGGCACAAAGGATCAAAGACACATACGGCAATGTAGAAAAGGGGATGTGAGGCTACAAGGTAGATTCCATACAAAATGGCGCAGTGCACCTAGCCTTCCAGTTGATCATAGAAAATATCGTGAGAAAGAACAGACCTACACAGGTCACGGGATTCGTTGTTGACCTCACCGAGAAATGTGTAGAAGGATTCAACATGAACTGGGTGAAGTACCTAGTCAACCAGCTAGAATTAGATTGTTGCAAATCTCAGGATTAGGGCTATGAGTTCCACTTTAGATGGATCCTAATCCTCATAGTGTTTACTTCTTGGGAGATGATGGAAGGTGCAAACCACTCGCTGCAAAGTTCACCACACTCTAGTACTCGATCGATATGGGAAAATAGTGGCAGTCAAACGTCATATTCCACACGTACTATATCCAGTTGAAGAGGGATATCGGGGTTGTCCCTCGCATGATGTTGAACACCCTGCATCGGTTAAGACCTCTCATGAAGTTCTGCGTAGATCGGCACTTCATTTATATCACTGCACGCATAGATGAGCATAAAGAAGAGATTCAGTCATACTATAAGCTCATAGAGGAGGACCTCGACGAGATAACTAAGGACTGGTTAGAAGACTTCCTTATCCCTACTGACCCTGTAGAAATGTCTGATCTCGAACTAATTGGCAGCTCAGAGGCCACTCATGATACACCTAGAACCAGCAGAAGGAAGAAAACTGAAGAGGTACAAAACCTAAGCAGTGCATCAAAAGAAACTGCTTTAGAATCATCGGGACGAGGAGGTGATGAAGAAGTCGATGGAAAATATGATCAGTAGAAGTAAGGCAAAGTAACACCACCTAGGGATCCTATTGATGAGGTTGATCCCTCAAAGAAAATAAAGGTTTCCCCCATGAAACCTACCTCACGGAAGAAGTCAAGAGAGAGAAAAACCATGATGCAAACCATGCTCATGGTCGATGACTTCAACTTCATCATCATAGCTATAGCAGATGCCATGTAGGATGTCTTGCAGAAACATGAATCCAAGTAGGAGGAGATGTATGACATAATTGAGGTTGAACTTAGATGGGTACAGCAGGACCTTCAATCCAGTCGCGAAGTATCCATTGTTCCCCCGCCATCAGAAGCACCAGAGTTGGGAGATGAACCTACCCAACTCTACAGAATAGATGATGCAACCAAAGCTCGCCTTCATCATGCACAGGAAGAAACAGAACAGGCCACAGAGGCCCAAAACCAAGTGAAAAAAGTAGTCATAGATCAATGTTGAGCTGCGCAGCAGAAGAAGGTTGCTCTCCAAACAAAGTTTGAAGAGGATGAATCACAAATCCAGCAAGATAAAGAGAAGTTTCTTGCAGAGAAGCTTGGAGTCAAAGAAGCAGTTATCAGGGCACTTCTCTCTATGACGATCTTATAGAAAAAAGTGGAAGAACCAGTAGAGCATCAAGTAGCATAGCTTGCAGAAGCTATCCAGCAGCTTCAACAGAGAATCATAGATCTGGAGCTATGAACAGTGTTGAGCACTCTGCAGGATGTACGAGATCAAAGAGAATCAACTGCTCAAAGCACAGTTGAGAGAATCAAGGCCCTCACCATGAATGTAAACATCTAAGTGATCGCAGTGCCCAGACTTATGAGCGACTCACTGAGGATCCTGAATTGAATTCACTGGAGTCACAGATCCAAGAGGAAAAGAAGCAAACAGAAACAGTACATGCGCAGTTGAAGCCCCTATTAGTACTCAAGAGGATGAAGTGATCCCAAGAACAACGCACTACTCAACAACAGGTCCACACCATTTAGAGAAAAGTCATGGAAGTGACTCAGAGGCTCCAACCAATCTAAGACGAGGCTTGCCAACTATTCGCAGAGATTGAAGGCCAAGGAGAAAAACTGGAACAAGTCATCACTGCAGCTGAACAATTCTTAGAGGGACCTATCAACGAAGCCATTATCTAAGAGTTCGTTGAGCAGGAGGCCTTGGTGCAACAACAGGTCGAAGCAGCTCGAGCCAAGCTAGAGGATTTTGAGGCAGAGCTACCCAGACCAGAGTGACTCGGGATGAGTCACGGGTGAGTGTTGGGGGCATGTTGGCCCTTGACCAAGATTTAAGGATCCTTGGTCATGTTTGACCTATTTTTGGGACTTCGACAGGCTAGTCGAAGATGAAGTGCCAGGCGAAGCGGAGATTGTGGGATCTTGGCCCCTTTTTAGGGATTTTTAGAATTTTGGGGTTTTGGGCTTATGTAACGGGTATGGGGATGTGGCCCATGGGTTTTACCCATGTTTAGGCCCATTTTGTAATGTATAAATAGAAATCTAGGTGATGTAAGTAGTGGGTGTATGTGATGCTAAGCACAAAGGCCCAAGTGTATGATACCAAGTGCTAAGTGCAAGTGATAGTTGTACATGTTTTTTGCATGCTATGTGAGACTTGCAAGGCTAAGTGCAAGTGACTGTAAGGGATTGAGTAGAAGATTTTTGTTGTAACCTAACATGGGGAAGGAGGATCTAGTGAGGTGCACGTATATCTCCTGTCCTATGCGGAGTAGGATCTTGTGGCTCTGTGCATGTAGAATATTGACAAAAGATAATAAAAGAGAAGAAGAGTTGGTGGATGTAGCCCCAGGATGGGGGTGAACCACGTATATCATGTGTTGTTATGCTTTGTGAGATGTATTGATGTGTTTATGTGTTTACTTGCTTAGTGCTTGGAATAGATAAATGATAGATAGATATGTTGATGTTTTGTGCTTAATTATATGAATGAGTGCTAGATATAACTAATGTGAATGTGCTTAGTGCTCAAATATACTAGATCTGGGTGAATACTGCAATGCTCTGTGATTAGGGTTTTAACTGTGAAGTAGATACAGGTTAAATACTGATGAACTATAACTGCTAAGTGCTCTGTTAAGGTGTTTTAATCACAGATTGGTGTCCCATATAAGGTTGCATACATTTGAGTCCTGCAACCACCCCTACCTCTACCTCGGGTGAGACTTCATCTACTTCGCAGGTGTTGTTGACAGGGTCGTTAGTTAGGGTTTTGTTGGTGCGCTCTTGAGCGTTGAACCCTGGGTCTGCCCCTATGCCAATAGAGCCCAATGTACTAGTGGTTTATATCATTCCCTACCTATACATACTAGACCCTGGGAGAGTATCTCCATGGATTTTGTGGGTGGTTTTCCAAGAAAAAGGAAGGGATGTGATTACTTGTTTGTGGTAGTTGACATGTTTAGAAATATGTGCATTATCATGCCTTGTAGGAAGACCATCAAGGGAAAATATGCAACAAATATGATCTTTGAAAATCACTAGGTTCACTTTGGGATACCAAAGAGAATCATCTTAAATAGAGATACCAAATTTCTCAATGCCTTTTGGATGACACTTTGGGAAAAGATGGACACCAAGTTGAATAGATCTACAATTTTCCATCCATAAACAAATGGGGAGACAAAATTAGTGAACAAGACCTTGGTTTATATTTTGAGGGGTTATAATCAAAGGCATCCAAGGACCTAAGATGGATATTTGATTTATATTCAACACTCTTATAACAAGGAAATCCACACTTTTACTGGTAAGTTCCCTTTTAAAACTTGATTTGGGTACTTGCCACCTTTTCTCTTAGATGTTGTATATGGACAACAAAGAGGGGTGAGGGAAGATACCATGGAAAGCATTGAATATTAAAAAATCCATTGATAAAATTAGACAGAGCCATTTGCAAGTATGTGATACATTGAAGGTCAAAGAGAAAGTATAAGGCCTAACTTGGTCAACACAAAATTGATAAAACATCCAAAGAGGGAGATTGATTTTAGTTGTATCTAAACAAAGAAAGTGGTATAGCACAAAATTCCACACTTATGATTTTGTGCCATGGCCTAACCCTTTCCCAATGCTTGCAAGGATTTTCCCTAAAAGTCACCTCCAAAATCATCTAAAAACTTGCTTTAAGAGCATATCCATGGGTTTCCCTAGTGAAACATGCAGACATCTGCACCTTTCCTCACTGCAACCAACGGATGCCCTCATTTTTGGTGAAAAATAAAATAATTATGTATTTTCGAGCAGGTTTTCAGTTGGGCTTGTTTCCCAAAGAATATTTCCCATACACAACAGAATCCAACTCCCCAAACCTATTTGGGAAAATATAAAACAACCATAGAGAGTTAAATATGAGAACACAAGTCCCTTGGTGAAAATTTATGTTGCTAGCATCTAGTAAGCCTTCTTTCCCTTTATTCTCTGAGAAACAACCCCTTTAATCTAGAAACTCCTTTTCCAAAGCTTATTTCTTGTTCTATATGAATATAGTGTGTCTCCTTATCCTTATTTGATTCATTAAGAGAAGTATTTATCGGTTGAGTTGATGCTTGAAGATTCCAGGAAGAACCCAGATAGTTGGCTTCAAGATGGTGCCTAAAGCTGGACAAAGTTGCAACTTACCTTTTCCTCTTGCTGGTAATAAAAGAGCTTTTTTCCACCAAATTTTTCTTCATTGTACATTTATCTATATGCTTACTTTGAATCTGACATATTACTTGCACATGTTTATGTTCATATAACTACTTTCGTCATAGCCCTAGTTTTGTATATGTCTTGCAAGTTAATTCTAGCAGAAGAATAGGAGTTCTTCGATCAATTGGAGCAAGGATCAACATCAAAAAAGATAACAAGGTGTGCCTTCTCTTCTCCTTTCTATCCCTACCTTATCCTAAATAAAGTAGTTATTTTCTTTGATTTTTGTGTGTTTTTCACTATGGGGAGACGGTTATTTCTTTCACTTGGTCATTCTCTACTGTGATTATGACCCATGATCACAGGGGGAAAATCCCTTAATCAGAATTGGCGACCATACTGGGGATACTCCTAGTTGGGTCAATTTGATTGAGGTGTCTTGCTTACTTGTGTTGTCTTTTGATGTTAGTTTCTAAGTATTTTTTAGAATCTATTAGCCTCAGAAGACCTTTTGCTAAGTTCGGAAGCCCTCTATTTATGACTGGCTTTTTTTATTTTTTGAACTTACCTTTCCATCCGTGAGTTACATCATTGCATCCCACATACATATTTTATTTGCATCTCTACAGCTCGTGGATATCCACGAGTTTCTCTAGTAAATGTCATGGACTTGTGTGAAGTTGATTTTTTTTTAACTTCTATTCCTTTTATGGGTTTAATGCTTGGTTTGATCAGTCACTTGGATTGTCCTGAGTCTATGTTTGGTGTCTCTTTGTTAGGTTATGAACGCTTGATATATAGAAAAGATTAAAATCTTGTCTTTGACTGTCTAGTATAAGGTTTATTAGGTAGACTGAAAGAACAACCTTGTTAGTCTTCATTTCCACATTCATTGGTGTTTCGATGTCATCTTGGCTAAACACTTTTTGCCTTTTTTCCTTCTTTCTTCCTTGTTTCAAAAAGAAAAGAAAAATTGCATGCCTATGCTTATTTTTTTCTTTTGTAAAAAAAAAAAAATATGCATGTTTGTTTGTTTCTCATTTCTTGAACCCTTGCCTTTCATTTGCAAGAAAATAATTAGTTACTTATCATTGAGGTAGTTGCATTATACTTTGGTAGTGGTAAGTTTTTTATTTAAAAAGAAAAGAATTCAGTAGTATGAGTGTTGCATCCTAGCATGCATTTTCATCTTGAGGTGTTATAAATCTTGCACTTAAACTCTTGTTTTCATCCGAAAAAAGAAAATAACTTGCTACATAAGCATTGTTGCATCCTTTTTCACTTGAAGAAACTAATTGTGTGTTCTTATATTGCATTTCTTTTGGAGTCATTCTAAAACATCACCAAAGTTTCACCCGCACTCCTTTTTGAGTAAAAACAACCTATTAAAATTAACGCATAACTAAAACTTATTAGATACTTTCATTTTTCTAGGGTAAATCAACAAGTTTAGGCTAGAGCATTGGCATAGGTTGGAGAGAAAATTTATCCAAGGCCACTAGAAAAACACAAGTGTTTGACATAGGGAGTTTAGAACCCATCTTTTTTTGTAGGTTGGTCTAGAATTTCCTCTAACATACGAGTTAAACAAGAGGTCATGTAAGGAATAGCCGAGGATATTCCCCACAAGAGGTGGACCGAACGCAGTGGAAAGATTTTGTATTTGGGGTTTCGATTGTACCCATACCTCCATGAGAGGAGGTGCTTTCGAGGCTTTGGGCTTTGCTATCCTTCCCACACTTTTGATTTTAACTATCGAGTGTACCCCCCAGGAACTGACTGCGAGTGGGTAACCTTAGTTTCTCTTCCTATGTAAACCACAAGGTGACTACAGGAGTTTTTCATAGTACCTGGAGCATATTTTGCATCATGCACTTCTCTACTAATGGAGGGTTATCTGCAAAGCATGGGTACTTACATCAGATAAGAATGATTTCTAGAGGTGAAGATAATTTCTTCTCATACCTTCGTTAGGTGGTCCACGAGAAACACGTGACTTCGTCCAGAAGTGTTCGAGCCCGCTTTTTTATTTTTCTGATCCCAAAACTTAATCCACTTGAGTCAGAATTTTGACAGATTTGTTTTTGTTTGTTTTATCTTTACGGAATTTTTTTTAGCGGTGTGTTTGGTGAAGGTAGTTCAACCTTAGATAAGTGAGTAGATTGTCACTGATAATTGATCGCTCAAAGTGGCCAACTCACAACCTTGAAGATTGAGGAGAATTCAAGGCCTTTTTCCCAAGGAAGAGATTAGAAATAATTCTCCCCCTCCTCCTCAAAGGCTTTGGTTTGATCAGTCTAGCACTTTCATACCAGTTGGTCAGTCTAAGATCGTAGACCATAACTCTCTAGAAGTCAATGTTACAGAACCAGAAGAGGTAATTTTTTAGGATCTTGGAGATGAGGAATTCACTCCACACATGAATTCTCAGTTACCTTTGATTTTCCCATTTCTGTTCGTATGAGTCCCTCCTCCAGGATTGAACTTTGTTGATAGTAGCCTTCTTTGGTGGGTGATTATGGGAGACACTTTGCCAGTGTCAGGGTAGGGAGTACCTGCAAATCCCACCTCGACAATCGTTACTGAGGAGATATTTCCTCCCTGTATGTTGGATCAAACAAAAAATGTGGTTCAATCCACCCTCATCGTGAAAACTACTAGCATTGCCTCATCAGTTGTTAGCCCCACTTGAGTTTCGAGTGTAGCAGCATATTTCACGTCAACAACAAATTCTTTCTCTTATAGAATGTTGTTTATGGCCATGTTTAACACATTTGTGAGTACTCAAAAAATGTCTTAGTTTTCAAATGTTGGTGCAGGGAGCACTCAATCTCTCTACCAAGCCTTTTCTTGGGGCGGAGGTCACATTCCTCCATCATCTCCATTCGTCGAAAGTGGACCTATTCCATTTTTCATCCCTAACCTTGCATGGGGATGGGGCACTTCTATGGGTAGTGGATCCCAATCCCCAATTATGTCATCAAATTCAACCCCTTTCACACTTTATGGTGGGTTCGGGACAAACCCTTTCACCATGTCTGCAATGTCATTAGGGGGAAACCCCTTCCAATTTCATTCTACCCCTTGAAAGGACATATGTCCTTGCTAGAGAACCTTTGGGGAGTGCCCCTCTCCAAGGCCAATGGAATCCTTCCTATGGATGTTGCAAGGGGGCAACCCCTTTCCTAGTCAATCCACCCCTATGCTAGGATTTCCTCTTGTCCATGCGAGGTCCACTGGAGGTAACTTCGATTTTCCTCTTGGGAACCAGATAGGTGGAGGTTTTCCTCCATTTAACTAGGGACCACAAGGATTTATCCTAATATTTGGTTCGATATAAAACTCTTTCTAGAAACCTGGTGCTAGTTACAATCCAGGCCCTTCTTTTCAAGCCACTCATCAGTCAATAACATAGCCTAGGTTATTGTTTCTGAAAACTTTGGATTTACCAGATTTGTCCAAGTTGACTAGATATGATCTACTTGATGTCCAAGTCCAACTTTGGAAGTACTCGACATTCAATGATCTAGATATGGTTTTATTAAACCACTTCCAACTCCTTGTCCAGTATGATGTTGGGACAGATTTTCTAGCTAACTTTGCATAAGACAATTCCACGCACATTTTCGACCACATTCTGGAATGGAGGAGACAAAAGATCATGATTAATGCTATGGTTCCACCATAGTTCCTCCTCGAATGGTTCCTAAAATCCTTAATCCCATATATTTCGAAAGATGTTGTAACATCGGGAGTGTTTTCATAGGAGAAAGCAATCTTTAGGTTATGACAATTAGAGCTTATATACTCTCAGTCATGAATGCTCTATGAGATTATTCCATACGCACCACATTCTACTCTAGACTTGGAAAATCCATATTCCAACCCACAAGTCGATGGTATAGTGGGTTCTTCTAAGTCAATAGCCACAGATCTAACCGCTATCCAAATGCAGAAACTTGTTATCCAGCAACTTGTATCCGGTCCAGCCACGGGGTCAACCACCCCAGCCACTCAGTCTTTCGATGTACATTATGTGAAAATGAAGACTTTGAAGTGTCCTCAGTAGCCCAGAGAAAAAATAAAAGGAAAGGGAAAGAAAGGTGGTGGGGGTAATAATAAAAAGTCAGATAAACATTTTGAGGGGGAAAGGATGAAAAAAGGAAAGTGAAGTTTCCTTGTAATATTTGTGATGATGATCACTTTAATCATCAATTCCCGTGATGAAATAATCCTATTGGCTTATCAAGTTGAATCAATAGTGGTAGCATGTTGTGTTGCAAAACCCTTTTCCACAAGGGAAGAACTTGCAAGTTGGCTCTTCCAACTTCAACCCACAAGGGGGAACATCGAGTGCTCCCCCCTCTAATGGATATAAAGGAGAAGTAAACATCTTAACTCCTTGAAGCCAAAATATTTAGACTTATCAATGAGAAATCAAAACTATGATAACCCTGAGTCGACTGAGAAAGGGAAGAAAACTTTAGAGGATCAGGACCCTCCACATAGAGAGGCCTAAGAAAGAAACAATGCCACACATACCTAAGGGTGTTTACAAAAGGACAATGCATAACCCTAATACACAATCCACTCCCAATTATTCAGTTGTGGAGGACTTGGCCCAGACACCTTGTTCTATGTCTACTTTGGAGGTTCTCCAAATTTTCCCTTCACAGTGTACTGCATGGTTATCTACCATAGGAGCTGCAGAATCTACTAGTCATCTCATTATCAAGTTTGATGCTACTGATGTGTGACCACACCTTCCATATCACGTATATTTTCAGATAAGGGTTGTTTGCAACCATATATTAGTTAATAGAATGGTTGTTGAAAAAGGATCTTCCACGTGCGTGATGTCTTTGACATGCTGGAAAGCCATTAGTTCTCTTGAAATTACCCCTTATCCTACACTCTTGACTGCTTTCGATGGACACTCATTTTGACCACATGGTATGATTCCTTAATGTCTGATCATGCTAGGCGGAAAGTTTGTTTGTGTAGAGGTTGAAGTAGTCGATGAGCCGCTCAACTATAATATTTTCTTAGGAAGAAGTTGGACCTATGCCATGAGACTTGTCGTCTCAAAAAAATTTCGCATTATATACTTTCCCCATGAGGGAAGAATCATGACCATTGATCAAGTGGAATCCAACCTTTCTGATGTGGAATCTAATTCTGGATCTATGATCCCTTGGATTGAAGACTCTTAGGCGACCACTGTGAGCATCAGTTGTGGGATGTATTCATAGCTAATGGGATCTTTTGATTTTCCTGTACCGATTTTGTACGTTTGTGCTACTTCAATCAATAGGTTCGCTTCATTTAGAACAATGTATATATAGGACCCATGGACCCTTCCCTCACCATCCAGCATGTTTGAAGAATGATTTCATGCCAGAATGGACAAACCTTTAACTGCAGCTGAGATAGCTTATTGAGCCATTCAGAAGGTCACATTAGACCCAGATCAGACTCCAACAATCATGGAAGAGGATGATCTCTTTCCTGAGACTATTTGGGATCAAAACCCTTCGAACTCTCAATATTGCTTAAACATCATATTTTATCGAAGAGATGGATGGATCCGAAAGGCACTAGGAAGATTTGCATCATAGATTGCATTTCCTCCCAGAATGTAGTCGAGTTGAAAATAGAGAGTTCAATTCATTCGTTGTTGGAATTTTTTATGGAGTAGTGAATCCCTTGGCTAGAAATGGTGTCCACGTCAAAGGAAACATAACTAATATATCGAAAATGATCCCATTCAACATTTCTAAGAATCATGAAGTTGTCGAAAACGTCTTTATCAAAGCAGAATGTTGATGGGATGAGATCGCTCAATATATGACACTGTTTAAGGAATTTAGAGATATGTTTTAATGGTCTTACAAGGAAATGCTTGGAATTGATCCTCGAATAGTTCAGCATGAGATTCAAACTTATGACAATATAAAACCAGTTTGACAGAAGTTAATACCTATGAACCCAAGAAAGGAAGCGAAAATAAAGGCATAAGTTGAAAAGATTCTCAATGCAATCTTTATATACCTAGTTCCCCTGATGGAATGGGTCTCCAACCCTGTTACCATTGATAAGAAGTAGGGTATGATCGATGTTTGCATGGATTTTAGTGACTTGAATAAGGCATGTACTAAATACAACTTCCCCACACCATTCATTGGTTAGATCTTGGATGAGTGTGCAGGAAGTGAGATCTTCTCGTTTATGGATGGAATTTTTGGCTACAACAAAATTGAAATTCATCTGGGAGACCAACACAAGACAACCTTTATATGTCCTTGGGGTACGTTCGCTTACAGGAAAATTATGTTTGGTCTAAAAAATGATGGTGCAACATTCCAGCGGGCCATGATGTTTTCCTTTCATGACTTGAAGAACATAGTGGAGGCATACTTAGACCATCTCATGGCCCACTCTCACAAGAGGGGCCAACATCTATTACACCTCCACTTAGTTTTCGAACGGTGTTGTTTCTATAGGATCGGATTGAATCCACACAAGTGTATTTTTTTGTGACCTTTGGTCATATTTTTGATTTCATCATTTAAAAAAAAGGGGTCATGGTTGACCCTTTGAAGTTTGAGAAAATAACTCAGTTTCATCCCCAACGTATAGTCAGAAAAATTCAGAGCCTACAACGAAAGGAAAATTTCCTTAGGTGTTTTTTTCTGAAATATGATAATATAACAAAGGGATTCATGCACCTTTTCAAGAAATGGATCCCATTATGTTGGGATGAAGTTGCACAATGTTCTTTTGATGCTTTGAAGAAAATGTTGGTTTCAATTCCTTTGTTGAGTCCCCCTAATTACAATCAAGACTACTTGTTAAATTTAGCAGTAGTTGAGTCTTCGATTGGCATGGTTCTAGTTCAGGAGGATGATGATCTCCAAGAGAATGTCATCTATTACTTTAGTTTCACTCTCATGGGTCCTGAACTTAGACATTTGCATGTGGATAAACCGGGTCTTAAACTTAACTCTTCAAGAAGTGGAACTTGTGTTGAATGAATTTCATAGTGGAGCATGTGGTGGTCACTTGTATGGGTTGGCGACAACCCAAAAAATGTGCGCACATGATATTTTTGGCTTACGATATGTAAATATTGTGTTCAAGTGGTCAAGAAGTGTCATCCATGCCAAATTTTCACTAAGAAAATGAGTGCAGATCTTGCTCCTATGTTTCGCATCATCATTGTTGGCCCTTCACCAAGTGGGGTTTGATTTTATGACATGCCACCTAGCTTCGACTAGGGGGCATTGTTACATCATTGTAGTTGTCGACTACTTTACTAAGTGGGTCGAGGCTATGCCAACTTTTTCTAATGATGGGGAGACAACAAAACTATTCATATTCAATTACTTCATAGCTAGGTTCGGGGTTCCGAGACAGATTGTCACTGACCATGGAAGTCACTTACAGAACCACATGATGTCAGAGTTAGTATCGAAACTGGGGTTTAGGTAGGAACACTTGTCTCCTTACTATCACTAGGATAACGATCATTTTGAAGTCATCAACAATTCATTGAAAACCATACTAATAAGAACAACTAAGTCAACTCAAATGAACTGACAGTTGATGTTTTACCCAGCCTTGTGAGCTTACTAAACTTCAGTCAAAACTACCACTGGTTTTTCACAGTTCCAACCCGTTCATGGATTGGAAGAGGTTTTCCCTATTGAAAGTGAAGTTCCTTCACTCAAGATAGCAGTCGAGCTCCTTCCAAACATGAATCAACTTGAAGAACTCTTAGTTTATCTTGAACATCTTAATGAGCAAGATTTAACCCCATGTGGTTCGGTCCTTACATCATGCAGTTTAAGGATCCTATGAGTTCGCCGATTTTGAAGTCAATGTGTTTCCAGAGCCCATAAATGGGCTCTACTTGAAGAAGTACTATGCTTATGCCTAAGGTTTTGATCATTAGCTCTCTTGTATTTTATTGTTTATATTGTACATAGCTTTGTTTACGTTTTTGGTCATTTTGTTGCATTAGTAATTGATGTGCTTCTATTTTGTTGCAGATGCCCTAGGAGTCGTTGATTTAATTCAGATTTGTTGATGGTGCAAGTCACCATACTCGACACCTAGCATCCGCTACTTGGGTGATTTATTCGCCTTCTAGGTAGTTAGTGTCCACTGGAGGTGCATATCTCGGGGTAACTACCAACAATGTTGTTGAATATAGCATTGTTATTAAGCTTTTGTGAGATGAATTATCATATGGTGTTTATCACCTTCAAGCATTCATGGATTCACAATTGGTAATTTTATAGTTAAATGATGTATATCAAGTTTGAGATCCGGTTCTATTACGATTTTTCCTTAGCGTAGGTATTATGGAACATTCTTTTGAGTTCATTGCTTATGAGCATGTTCCTAGGAGAGCTAATGAGTTAGTTCATGCTTATGATAATTATGTGTTAGATTGGCATGGCTATCATCAGTAAAGTAAAGCACAGACAGACACATGTAAATATATAGTTTTGCAAATTAAAACAAAAAATGTATATAACACACAAAAATAATATTTAAATGAGATCCATCAAAGTACAAAGTAGGGGGACTCCTATCCCCCGAAATTCATATAATGGTATACAAGTACAAAATTGTGCTATGAGCACATAATATGTCTAGGATTGAGGTCGATGCACACTATCATAACAAACTACAGTGTTTTCTAAACGTCGGAATAATCAGACCCACGGTTTGGGTACTCTTACAACATGTCACTATATGTCGATAGGGAGGTCGTCAATAGTCATCATAGGCACATTGTGTATGATGGACTCAAAGTTCCTTGCCACACTATAAAAAGTCCTTGTTTCATTATCGCTCAGTCCTGCCTCCTCTCTGCCTCACCGCCTATGTCACGGGACATTGGTCGATCGCACGGGTGCTCTGTCTGCATAGAAGGAAGGTGTTTGTCAGTATTTTGGATCTCATAAAAAGATAATTTGTTATATTTTCTAAAAATTAAAAATTAAATAACACAAAAATGAAGGTTACATATGTCCTGAGGATCGTCTCTGATAGGGATGATTACATATGGATTGTTGGTGAAGTCGATACATGCATATGGGTATTCCTTGATAAAGGGAATTTGTCACTCCCACCAACCAAAGAAGTCATCATCAAAGGGGTTGGACATTTTTCCACCTCATAAATGATCTATGAGCTCGGTCCAATAGACCATGGTTGGCCATGGTCACAAGTGTCCTCATATATTTGTACATAGGCTCATCATGGGAGCCTGCTCAAAGAAGAAAGTACACAGGACACTTCCAAAGTAGAAGTTCTTGGCCTTCCTAAGCTTGCAGTCTGTTAATTGTTCTTTCATATTGTTCAACATAGTAGTACTCCAATCATACATCATAAGGCATAGGCATTCAACCCCATAATTCATTTGTTCCCATGATGCCAAGTGTTAAGAATTAGATCCCACGATCTGAACCAAGGTGTATAGAATGACTTGGAGGCTCAAGTTGGTTATTTGTTTAATTGGAACTTGAGAGCCACCCTTATCGGTGTTGGCAATGTAGTACACAATGATAAAATCACGAGAATAGAAGTTTGGTACTTCCCCTCTCCTCAATAAGCCAATAATGAAATAAATATCTTCGACCATGATGGTCAAAGACTGTTTGGCGAACATGAATTCCTATGCATCCGGGTTCCAGTAGTCAATTAGGAGATTTAGTAATCTCCTTTGTGCTCTCATGCCACCAACTTGGAAGAATTTATACATGTTGCAAGCACGCAGAGATTTATTAGCCTCATCCTTATCAAACACCGCTCAATCCACCTCCTCATGTTCACGTTCCCTCCATAGGATGGACATCCTAGAATTTTTCTAAAGAGTTTTGAGTTAGTTTTTTTTATTTTTCAAATTCCTTTATGCACATCCACGCCTTTTCTTTAGAACAGTTGTGGATATATGTGACTGGTGTTACCCATGATTTTGGTCATCATGATGATGTATTAATGATGGTGTACTCACGCTCTTCATAAGAACTTTCTCCTGAGAAAAAGTTATTTTCATCTCTTCCAGAAAACTCATTTTTGAAGACTGTTCGCAGGCTGCTAGTATATTTGCCTGCGAGAATGCATGATTCTCGCAGGCTGCCTTAATCCAGGGTGTGAGAAGTTCACACTGTGTTGAACTGCTAGGGTGCAAACTCTATCTAAAGCAAGGAAAAATATGACTTCTCGATGCTTCTAGAAGGGAATCTTATAGAAGGATGAGATGGCATTCGAATGGTTATCCTAGTATTGGATTCATTGATATTTTGGGATCATTCTTATCCAAGTAACTAATTCATTCTCTCCTATATATTGACTGAATTCTCATGGAAAAGGTTAAGCAAGATTCATTGGAGAATTGGTGAAAAGAATTGTGTGAAGGACTGATGCTACAACAGTTTGAAGACTCCAGCAAGTTCATCCAAAGGAGTTGATCTTCTTCATGCAAGTGAGAAAGTGTGTGTGTCGGAGCCAAGGGCCATCGAAAGGAAGTTTGCGACATCAAGGCTCAGGTTGTAATCTTTACTTTCCATTAATATGATACAGTAATATGTCCCTTTCCCATATTAGCTAATTCCACTTTATTGTATAATTCCTTGATCATATACATAGATTAACTGTTGAATAGATTGTGCTTTCTTCACTTTGGTTGGTTTGTGTTGTCTTGGTCTTGGCTGCATGAGAGAACTGGAGCGAAGCAGGAGCAACAAAGACCATAGGAAGCGATCATAAGGTATGTCATTTGTTCTTGCCTCCTATTTAATTCAATGGTTAAAATCTAGGGAAAGAGTCATGTTTTGTCTTGCTTTGTTCTAGATCCAAGTGGATCTAGGGAGATCAGTTTGTGTCTGCACTTACAGATTTATCCAATAACCAAATTGGCGACTCCACTGGGGACAATCCCATTTTCTTTGTGGATTTTGGTATTTTTCTATGGCCATTTTCTCTGGTTTCACTTTTCTTCTATCCTGTCAATCTCTAAGTCTACAGGATATCCTGATAGACCCTCTGGGTCCAGAGGCCTTTTTTAAGTTTGCTTCATTTTCCAAAATTTTTACTATGCTCAAGCATTCTCGCACTGTACTTCATTGAAGCCTGCGAGAATAGGTAGAGTTTTCACTCTGCCTTTAGGTTTCAGTGCAAGGTTCTCGTACCCTACTCAAGGGTCACCTGCGAGAATCAGTGATTATCGCACTGTGTATTATTGCTTGCTTGCGAACTCAATTGTTTAAATTTTTGGATTTGAGTTTTGTCTTTTTTAACTGCCTAGATCGGTTTGATTGCCTCATAAAAGTTTCTTGGACCATTGATTGATATCTTTCTTGTCTTCGTTTGCATGCATGAACAGTTTTACGATTTCAAGGCTTTTCTTGTTATATTTTGGCTTGACTTTCGTTTCTTGACTTTTCTTAGCAAAACCATTCTCTCTGACTTCATAATCTGAGTGTGTTTGATTAGTTAAGAACCATTGATTGATTGAAAGTTGAGTGCTTGGTTTTTCTCATTTGCTTATTGGTTTGAAAGCTCATTTTCTTTTGAATTTGAGAAGACTAAATTGGTTTGCTCTTTATTTTTGTTTTCGTTGAAAGAGTGGATTGGGTGTTTATCAATGCTTGTTCATTTGGTTTTTCATTTTCTGTACTCTCGCGGCCATAGTGAGGGTCCTTTTTGAAAAGTGAACAAAAACAAGTTTTTCTTTCAAAAAATTCTTTTCATTTTAGAAAACATTGAAAATCAAATTATTGAGATCGTCGAAGTATTTGAAAAAGACACAATAGAGAATTGTCATTTGATGAGTGATTGTTTGCATTTGCATTTTAAAGGAAATTTTTCATTGTAGTTCAAGGTTGATCTAGACAACTTTCTCTCTCTCTCCCATACATAAGATTCATTGAACGAAAAGTGATATATTTCATTCTCATCCTTGCATTGTTGGGTCAGAGTCATACAACATAAGTTTCATTTTTGTTTCCTTTGAGTAAAAAACAGCTCTTAATAACACTGCGTAATCATAAAATTTATCTAGTAACTCTTTTCTAGGGCTCTTTTACACCAACATTTAGCTAGGCTAACACTTTGGAGTAGGAAGAGAGATACACTCTCCAAAAGCACAAAACACACAATAGCATCTTGTGTTAGGGAGTGTTAAATTCCATTTGCAACATCTTATCCTGGGAAGCCCTTCTCACACAAGGATCAAGCACGAGGTCGCATTGGTATTGGCAGAGTTACTCACCCTTCTTTGTTGGTATCAGTGTAGAGATGGCACGTATTACGGGGATCACTCAGAGGTATACCCACAATGATGAGTGGAAGCCTTTTGAGTTGATTTCGGGCTAGATACCCTACCCTTGTGTGTGGATCGGACTGTTGACTATTCCCCCAGGCTTTATTGTTGTTGGTGGTGACCTTAGTGGCCTATCTTTTTAGGTTCTTACCCAAGGTGATTGTGGAGGGGAAAGTCTTCACGGTACCTGGAATTGATGTTGACCAAACTCGCTCGGGCTCCTTGGAGGGTATACCCACGATTATGTGTGGGAGCTTGCACCAGGGTGTAAGTCCGTTAAGCAGGTCGACAGCGTAACTTTTCCACCCTAGCCCCACCCCTTCTCGTCTCATTGTTGCGACGTTGGATTTCATCACCAACTAGTGGCTTTGAAATTAGAAGGTCTTGTTTGCCTGGTGATTGCTTCCTAGATTTTGTTTACTAGCGCATGTTGTTTGTTTCTCGAAGTTGACCATAGGATTTTCTTCACGAAGTTTTTCACTCGTTTACAATAGCTCCTCGACGTCGTTCCCATAGAATGCAGGGTTTATCTCCAGAGAATCTAGACAGTTCTCAACCCTTGCCTACAGGTACACCTGAGGAATCTCCTCGGCAAAGTGAAGCCACAGTTGTCACCACACCACAAGTGGAATCAACTGACTCTCTAGAACCTTTTCGAATTACTAATACTCGAGAGGACTTTTGACTTCACCATGGTTCTGAGGGACCATTTATGCGACTGAATTCTTCCGGAGAACTAGTTGCTACATCTTCTGGATCACCCGTTGGGCCTTTTCCCGGCATAGAAGACCAAGATCCTTTTTGGTCTATAGGTGTTTTCCGAAGGGACCTTTTTGGTCCTGGTTCGCCTGTAGTCTCCGAAATCAACCCTCCGGTGTTTTCTGAGACAGAGACTGTACTGTTGACTACAACTTATCACGTTACTGTCCCTGTCGAAATGGCCCATCTCACGAATACTACGAGTGTCCCAACCAGGTTCACCGCGGTTGGTCTTGCTCCTATAAACACGCAACGAATGCCCAATGTCACTCTGACATTACCACCAGGATACCATGCGTTGAATGCTTCTATTCCAACACCTTTGCAAACCCCATTCAGTTCTCCAGGTGGTCCTTCTTTTCCTGGGCACCCTATTCCCGTTTTTATTCCGACACTCCCTCAATTTCCTTCTGGAAGACCTTTCTTATATTCCACTGGCAATCCTAATCCTAGTGGCACTATCCCGTCCATTACACCAAACTTGCATATTCTCGTTGGTGGACAAGGTGGTACGATTCAACCTCTTACCGGACACATTCCAATTACTACACAACCTTCGATTGGGACACAACTTCCGGTTGGAACACCACCTATGATAGGGGGATCAACCCCACCTTTTGGACAAAATATACCTCCCTCTTTGGCCCAGTATTGGAATCAGATGATACAAAATCCTCCTCAAACAACTGGGGGGTAGCAGTTAATTGTCCCTACTATAGGCCAACCATATCCAAGTATACCCAATCCTATTTGGGGTCCGAATGCTCAAACTCATGTCCCCACTCAAGGTTACAATCCTTGGAGCTAGTATCCTCTCCAACCACCACTGAATCTTCCTGGGTCTTCCCATTATGCGCAGACTGCTTACAGTCCTATTGGTTTGCCGACAGGGCTTCCACCCTAAAGCCACCAGTACCCGCAGGTGAATCGACAGTTACCTTTTCTTGCTACTTTGGATTTGCCAGATTTGTCTAGGATTTTAAATGATCCTATTCATCACTCTCCCCAATGGCCTGTTATTCCAGCCAAGCTTCCATCGGACATTCCTAAATTCGACGGCAAAGTGGGAGAGGACCTGAACAATCACGTTATGACTTTTCACCTATGGTGTTCATCCAATTCATTGATGAATGACTCTATTCGTTTACGTATTTTTCAACGAACCCTTACCAGTTCTGTTGCGAAGTGGTATATTGAATTTCCACGAGGTTTCTTCTCTGATTTCAACACCCTAGCTATGGATTTCCTTACGCATTACCAGTTACCAATCCGTTATGATACCAGGCCTGAGATTTTGACTTCCTTCAAACAAAGTAAAGGCACTCATATATCGGATCATATTCATGAGTGGCGAAGGAGACGACGTCTCATTAAACTTGAGCTCCCCGATCAATTACTGGCAGAATGGTTTACAAAATCATTTGTGAACGAAATTGGTAAGGACATTGCCATGGGTGGCGTTGTCACGGAAGAGCAGGCTATAAGTCGTGCTCAATATCTTGATCTCGTTTATTCACAAACGGGAACTCTTTATGATTTACTACCTGATTTACCTCGTCCTCATGCTTCCATCACTTCAACTACTCCAGTTGCCTCGCATGTGGATGATGGTGTGATTGGTACTACCCAAACCCAATCACATTCTGTTTCAAGCTCAACCCCTAAATCTGCTTCTTCTAATGTTCAAAATGCTCTGTCTCCTACCACTTCCACCGGCAAGACTTCTGAGGTAAATGTTGTCCAATCTACCCCAGCCGGTAAAAACAAATCTAAAAAGGGGAGAGGTAAGAATAAGGATGGAAAAAATAATAATCAAGCAGAGCAAACTAAAACCACTCCTGTTGAATATCAGGATAAGCACAAACCACGATACCCTTGCCTTATCTGTGGTGACGATCACTACATGAAGGATTGTCCACGACGTTCCAAGGTGACTAAGTTCCTTCAAGGAGCTCCAAAACCTTCTACATCGGTTGTCTTGTCCCAACCCTTCCTGTCTCAAAAACAGGCTCAGTTGGTCATTCATGACCAACCCTCTTCTTCTACCACATCATATGTTTTGATGTGTATTGGTGATTCTAAGAAGAACAACATTGCACTCACTACTCGAGCCAAATATTATTCTCCATCTAAGGAGAAGGTTGATGATTTACCTCCTTCGTTGGTCCAACCCTCTCCCGCGACTCCACTTACTAACGGTCCTCTTCATCTCGAATGACTGAGTCTTGATACAATTCTGCGACCACCCCCAAAAGGTGTCATTCAGAAATCAGCTTTCAATCCTCATGCTCATGTGGCCCAGAACTACAGCATTGTTGAAGATCTGGCCTAGGCACCTTCAGCGATTTCAACCCTTGAAGTCCTTCAGTCTTGTCCTTCACAATGGAAGGCACTATTGAAAGCTATAGGTAGAATTGACCCGACAGATACGAATTTGATAGTCTTTGACTTGGAAGATCATATTCCAAGGTTACCCCCTCAACTCGTGTTTCAAATACAAGTGGTTGTCTTTGACAAAAAAATTTGTCGAACTGTTATCGACGAGGGTGCCTCGAATTGTGTTATGTCTCTTTCTTGTTGGAAATCCATTGCCTCTCCTCCTTTGAATGAATCCCAGAACACTCTTAAAGCCTTCAACGGATCTGGTTTTAAGCCCTACGGTGTTCTTCCTTCATTTCCTATCACGTTAGTAGGTAAAATGGTCCAAGTCAAAGTGGAAGTCTTTGATGCTGCCCTTGATTATAATATTCTACTTGGTTGCATCTGGATCGATTCCATGCACGTCTTTGTGTCAACACTTTTCCGTGTAGTACATTTCCCTCATCAAGGAAACGTTGTTACCGTTGACCAACTTGCCTTTTTCAATTCTGATACCCATACTGGCAACGTGTCGTTTATTGCTAAAACCCCACTGGGTTATGAGAACATTGGTGTAGGCCTTTTAAAGGACTCCTCATTAATGGGTACTTTTCCCATTCCACCGCCTGATGTTCCACACCCATCCGTTGCTTCTATCAACATGATCTTCACCATGCCCCACAAACTTCCTGCGTCTCACGACCCTTGGATTCTCCCTGACCCTGGAGATCATCTTCATTTCGGTGACGCAATGTCGTTAAGTTCGATTTAATCCGCCTATCAGGCCATTCAATCAGAAACACCTTCTACCCCCTCTCTTGATGAGTTGTCTCCTAATCCTTTTCGTGTTATTTTTCCCACTAACAAGATGATCATGTCCGTCATGGAGGACACCCCTTGGGACGATGGGCATCATCATTCCATACTCTTTCTGGAACAACACACTCTTGAGAACTACCAACGGATTTTGACTCCATCGACCGTTGTTTTCATCTCGACAGTTCCCATGACTACACATGATGTGTTTGCTGAAGGGAACTTAAGCAATATCTCGCCCATGATTCCCATTGACATATCCATTAAACCTGGGATTGTTGAAAATGTCCATATTGGTGCTTCGTGTTTCGCTGACGAAATAGTCACCTATACGTCTCTATTCAAATAATTTCATGACATCTTCACCTGGCGCTACGAAGAGATGCCAGGTATCGACCCTGCCATTGTTGTACATGAGATAAAGACATACCCCGGAGCTAAACCTGTCCAGCAACGCCTTCGTCCAGTTCACCCATGTAAAGCGGCTGTTATCAAGCTCGAAGTTGAAAAAATTCTGAAAGTTGGCTTTATTTATCTAGTGGCTCTTACATAATGGGTTTCCAATCTTGTCCCGATTGACAAGAAAGGAGGCAGTATTCGTGTTTGCGTTGATTATAGGGATATTAACAAAGCTTGTACCAAAGACAACTTTCCTACCCCCTTCATCGATCAGATTGTCGATGATTGTGCCGGAAGTGAAATATTCTCTCTCATGGATGGTTTCTCCGGATATAATCAAATTAGCATTGCTCCTGAGGATCAACATAAGACTGCTTTTATTTGTACTTGGGGTACTTTTGCCTATCGGAAAATCCCTTTCGGTCTTAAGAATGCGGGCGCAACTTTTCAACGCGCTATGTCTTATTCTTTTCATGATATCAAGCATATCATTCAACCCTATTTGGACGATTTACCCGCTCATTCTATGCGCAGAGTCGATCACCCTACCCACCTCCGAGCCATTTTCGTTCGCTGTCGATTCTATCATATACGTTTAAATCCTCATAAATGCATTTTTTGCGTAGAATTCGGTCGTCTTCTAGGTTTTATCGTTTCGCGTCAAGGGATCCAAGTGGATCCTATTAAGGTTGAGGCAATTCTTAATCTTCCTCCTCCTTCTACACTGCGCCAGTTACAAAGTTTGTAGGGGAAAGCAAACTTTCTTCATCGTTTTATCCCTAATTACGCCGAGATCACTCGTGGTTTTACGCGGATACTAAAGAAAGATTCAGAGTTCATCTGGGATACCATTGCCAACAATGCTTTTGAAGCTTTAAAGTTGTCCCTCATGCGAGCTCTGCTTCTCTTTCCTCCCGACTACAGTCGTAATTATTTTCTTTATCTTGCTGCCTCGGAGTACACTATTGGCATGGTTCTCGTCCAATAGGATGATGCGCATCACGAACATGTTGTTTACTACTTGAGTCGAAGTCTCACACCAACTAAAATCAAGTATCAACATGTCGAAAAACTGGCCTTGGCTATCGTTCAAGCCGTCCAACGCTTCCGACACTATATCCTCTCACGCAAGACTACGGTGATTTCTCATTGCAACCCTATGCAACATATTTTGACACGTCAATTGCTAGGGGGGAAATACTCCAAATGGATTGTGATACTCTAGGAGTTTGACTTGGAATTCGACCGTGCCAAGTCAAATAAATCCTTAGTTTTTGCTGAGTTGATATGCGATTTTCCTCACTCTGCAACGGAACATGTAGCAGTTGATTCATTACCCAATGAATCTATTTTCCTTATTAGCACTGACGATCTTTGGTATGGGGATATCATTATATATCTCCAAACCCAGACTTTCCGACCTACTTTGTCTAGTACTGAACGACGTCACATACGCTATCAAGCTCGTCAATACATTATACTCAGTGATACTCTTTATCGTCGAGGAATTGACTCTGTTTTTCGACGTTGTCTAACATTCGATGAAGCCAAGAAAGCTCTGAATGACTGTCATTCCAGAGCATGTGGTGGTCATATGTCTGGGTATGCTACTGCCCAAAAGATCTTATGCGTAGGATATTTTTGGCCTTCTTTGTTTAACGACTACATTATTGTCGTTCAGAAATTCCATGCCTACCAGACCTATAAATAGAAAATTCAGTTACATCCTGCTCCTCTTCATTCTGTGGTCTCAGTGGATCCTTTTTTGAAATGGGGCATCGATTTCATGACATGTCACCCTCACTCGGCCGAGGGGCATGGTTACATCATTGTAGCTGTTGATTACTTTACGAAATGGGCCGAGGCGATGCTGACATTTGACAATACTGGAAAGACTACAGCATTGTTTCTTTTTAACCACATCATAGCTCATTTTGGTGTTCCCAAAGCTATCGTCATTGATCACGGTAGCCACTTTAGGAATTTTATGATGTCTGAACTTACTGAGAAGTTGGGTCTTCGTCATGATAACTCAACGCCCTATTATCCACAAGCCAATGGCCAGGTTGAAGCAATCAACAAAATTCTCATAACTATGCTTCAACGACTGATAGGGATTCATAAAACAAGTTGGCACACAATGTTGTTTTCGGCATTGTGGGCATACCAGACATCTGTCAAGTCCGCTACTGGGTTTACGCCTTTTCGATTAGTCTATGGTGTGGAAGCCATTCTTCCTATCAAATGCGAAATACCCTCTCTGAAGCTAGTTGTTGAACTCCTACCCAATACTTCTACTAAATAAGAACGTCTATTGTATCTTATGCGATTAGACGAAACTCGACGTGACGCCACTCTAGTAATAGAAGCCTAGAAGAAATGTGTCAAGGCCCAATATGACAAGCATGTCAAGCCTCGCATTTTCTCTGAAGGTGATCTTGTTCTTCTCTATGAATAGGATCAAGATGTGTTAGGAGCTGGGAAATTCGAACCCATGTGGCGAGGTCCTTATATTGTTCGCCAAGTTTTGGAAAAAGGAGCATATGAGTTGGTAGATTATGATGGTATCCCTTTGAGTGAACCTAGGAATCGGTTGTACTTGAAGAAGTACTATGCATAAATCATTTGTGCACAAGTACTTGTATTTTATTGTATCATACGTTTTGTGTGTTACTATAGTTTTCTTTTGTCGTTATCTGGTCTCTGCCCTTATGTGACATTCTGTTTGATTTCCAGATGTCGGAGTCTTCGCTACCCTATATTGGCTTCGTTGATGGCGCTAGACATAGTACTCAGAACCTTGCTTCCGCTATGTGGGCAATATATGCCCCAACAAACGAACTTGTATCTTTACGAGGTGTGTGCCTCGGTCGTGCGACCAACAACATTGCAGAGTATAGTGCTGTTATTGAATTATTGGTTGATGCTATCTCGCTTGGAATTCTTCATTTGGTTGTGCAACTTGACTCGCAGCTTGTAGTACTACAGTTAAGTAATATATACTCTATTCGAAGTCCTACTTTGTTATGGGTGTATTTGCGAATTCACCTCTTGGAACGTTATTTTGATCACATTGAATATCAACATATTCCTAGATGTCTAAATACATTAACAGATGCATTGGCTAATTATGTATTGGACAGACATTTGAATCATTTATAAATCAAACACATCCAAATTCACACAATATAAAGTAAACCGGTAGAAGCTGTCTGTATATATAACAATCAAAAGAGTTTTTTACAAAAATTTTGTCCGAAGACCAAAATATCAAAAATTGAAGCTTATAGCTTCTACAAAGTGACGTCATGGATGACGTTCACTGTAACACACGACTTCCCTAGCAACCCTATGGAGCAGTCGACTCAAAGATGCTGATACCCCTATAGTATGACGTTGATCGCGTCGTGGAACCTCTTCCAGAGTCATGTCTGGAATGTCTATAGTCAGGCCCTCTAGATTATGTTCCACCACTTGATAATCCTCAGCATACTGTGGTGTTTCCTCTACCTCTCCTCGCCACTGGATGGGAGAAGTGTCAGGAGGTCTGTATGGTCCAACATCTGTGTTATCAACAAACAATTTTGTATTAGTCTTTGGATGAATATATAAAACAAAAAAAAATTGAATATGATAAAAAATTCAAAAACATTTAAAAAAGAGAAAAATGCGTGTACTTCTTACCAAGGTCACCCCACTGAGTATCCTCTGGCAGTGCTAAGTCTGGATCTCCTCGAAAATCCAACTCGGCATAAGCGTAGTCATCAACCATCAACATCTGGGTTTGAAGCCAGTCAAATAAAGTATCATCGTACTTGATGATCGGTCCTTCTACGTGCCAGGCCATGAGCCGACACCATCTCAGCATTCTTGGATCCCTAGGACCCGGTATATTCCACTCAACCTGCAGTCTCAGTACGGGAACCCTCTCAAGGAAGAAGGACACCAACAAAGATCCATACCCAAATTGCTTCAGGTCACCTCACCTACATTTGGTCAATTTCTTTTTGATACTGCGAAGCATAGCATATACCCAGTTGAACACCCGAGGCTCAGTAAACTCAATAGCATACTGGAAGTAACTCTGTAACACCATGTGAGGAGAAGAACTCCCAGCCATCCGAGATATAGTGAAAAGGATAATACGGAGGTTCAAGTCTTGTACCCCCCAGATAGCTACTTTTCCTTTCTTTCTCTCAGCCTCAGGAACGCAGTATAAATTGTAGTACTCACTCATCTTTAGCCCACCACCTCTACTACCAGTCAGGATCACATAGTACCCGCGCCGGGACAATCTAGTCAAAAATTAAATGTCCTCAATGTCTAAGGACAGTGTGTGATCCCCCACATGAAACACCTGCTGATCAGGGTCCCACATACACACTAGGTACTCTAATAGTTTGATTTGGGCCCTCATGCCTGGGATGCGAAAGTACTTCAAGATCCCACAGTCTCTAAAAGCAGCTATGGTAGGTGGATGATTTTTGGCAATTGCATTATCCTCTTCATGTTCCCTTTCGTGCCACTCTAGCACCATGTTGATGGCCAATTATCTGCATAAGGAACACAATAAGAGGATTAATAACTTTTTTCATGCTTTGGATATTTTTTATTGGGTAAAAATTTAAAAAAAAATTGAGCTTTGCGGTTCTCGTAGGTGCCCTGTGTGCACAGTGCGAGAACCTCGCAGGTGGACTTAGTCTCACCTATGAGAACGCCTCATTCTCGCAGGCCCCGTATATCCCACCTGCGAGAATGGCAACGCGCATGTAGGGCTTGGGAAATCAACTTAAAAATGCAAATTTAACCAATGAAATTACAAACTTAAACCATGAAAATGTTAAGGACAAAGATCTTACCTAACTGTCACAGACGGCTCGCTGAATGGTCTCTCGTAGCTCCCGCAATCTGACACCGAACTTGGAGGGTAAAAGAGGGGGTTTTTGAGCTCAATAGTGGAAATGTAAAAATGGTGTGCTAAAAAGAGTATTTACTCCTTTTATTTACTTTTACTATATCATTTTGGTTTGTTATGATTATTTATCGACTAAACCCTAATCCCTAATGTCATGTTGAGTGTAATTATTGCAGGTGTGATGAATTTGATGATCAAATACCGGGATACGGATATGTTTTTCTTTGATATCGCATGTTTTTTATTGTTTTTTATGGTTTTTACATAAAACCTCAAGCGTCGTTTTTGTCCGTTCTTGCGCTCGTAAATACATGAGAACGTGATCGAGCATACTTTTATCACTTTTTCGAGCTCAACAAGGTTATACGAAAAAGGAACCCCCCTGGAGTCCTCTTTAAGCTCTTTTCAGACTCTCTAAACATGAAAAGATCGTTGAGTGACCTTGCTATTTTCACGCTTGATAAAGTATTTGAAGTAAGCATCTGGTGAGGGACAATTTATCTCTTTTTCGGTCTCATATAGACTATTTTATGAAAAAGGAACTAAGAGAGTTCTCTTTTAAGTGTTTTTCCAAACTCTATAATCTTGAAAAACCTTCGAGTTTTCTATCTCTGGACTCATTAAACAAACATTGATAGACCCATGATGGGACCGAACCACTCCTTCTTAGGGTTCATTATACATTCTTTGAGGGACTCGTCCGAAGGATGATCTTATATCAACAAGCATATGTTATTCTCCTCAAGCTTGCATAAAAATAAAGAGGTACTCATCAGAAATGGTGGGGGAAATTTTGGGAAAGGGATATGTTTTCATTTTCATATTAATTGGCAGTAAGTGTCTCTCTTGAACATGACACCCCCTATTCATCGCATTTGAAGCCGGTTTGGGAAATCCATTTGTCTCTCATTCGATTTATTACCAGGTCATTCCTTGCATCGTCTTTGATTCAATGCTGCCAAATCATTGGTCATGCCGTTCATATCTTCAAGAGAAGTCCATCTGAAATGTATATTGAGTCAGCCATCTACAGTTGTCCATTATTTTTGTGTCATCCTTCCCTGTGTCTGGTCTAATTTGCAAAACGCTCTGTTTCACCTTCAAAATTTGTTACTCATTTCGTGTCATTGATGAGGGATACATCAAGGCCCTCCTGTGACGAGGTTTGTTCCATTGACTTCAGCTCATTATCCGAAATCAAGACTTAGAAATTATTTGGTACATTGGAACTTGCATGCCTCAATGGCAGGTTTGCTCACTTTCGATAGTGGGTTTACATCATTGAGCCCTGATTGAAAGATTCCATCAGATGTTCGACTGCAACTCATTTATTCACACTCGATGGATTGTACTATGGTACCTTGGGAGTCATTGACATCAATGGTGATTTCCCTCACACTTGTTAACGGTTTCATTATTGACCGGTAATCAAGTGGTTTCTACCATGTTCGACTTTAACACATGTAATCACATGGTTAGATTTGTACTTTGGACGACGAAATTGAAGACCCTGGATATCATTTTTGTGATCTAGGTTGCGATAGAGTATGTATAATTTGTGACACATAGATCCACTGTGTATTTTTCGTGGCTATGTCATCTTGATTTGAAATTTCTCGCATAGATCCACAATGTATTCTGGTGGCTATGCTATATTTTGACAGCATGGATCCACAGTGTATGATTGGTGGCCATGACCCATGTCTATAATGTCATCAGTCTGTGATCCGAGTATGGGAATGCCTACCTCAGAATAGGTATATATGATATTCTGCAGATGCTTGTTGTTTGTAGGTTTCCAATTAGGTGTGCTCCTGATTCTCGACACACACATGCAACTTACAAAGTCTATCGGTTGTCACTGGTTCCAACCTCATACTTTGGGGGGCATTCTATTACCCATGATTTTGGTCATCATGATGATGTATTAATGATGGTGTACTCACGCTCTTCATAAGAACTTTCTCCTGAGAAAAAGTTATTTTCATCTCTTCCAGAAAACTCATTTTTGAATATTGTTCGCAGGCTACTATTATATTTGCCTACGAGAATGCATGATTCTTGCAGGCTACCTTAAGCCAGGGTGAGAGAAGTTCACACTGTGTTGAACTGCTAGGGTGCAAACTCTTTCTAAAGAAAGGAAAAAGATGAATTCTTGATGCTTCTAGAAGGGAATCTTCTAGAAGGATGAGATGGCATTCGAATGGTTATCCTAGTACTGGATTCCCTGATATCTTGGGATCATTCTTATCCAAGTAACTAATTCATTCTCTCCTATATATTGAGGGAATTCTCATGGAAAAGTTTAAGCAAGATTCATTGGAGAATTGGTGAAAAGAATTGTCTGAAGGACTGATGCTACAGCAGTTTGGAGACTCCAGCAAGTTCATCCAAAGGAGTTGATCTTCTTCATGCAAGTGAGCAAGTGTGTGTGTCGGAGCCAAGGGCCATCGAAAGGAAGTTTGCGACATCAAGGCTCAGGTTGTAATCTTTACTTTCCATTAATATGATATAGTAATATGTCCCTTTCCCATAAAGCTAATTCCACTTTATTGTATAATTCCTTGATCATATACATAGATTGAATGTTGAATAGATTGTGCTTTCTTCACTTTGGTTGGTTTGTGTTGTCTTGGTCTTGGCTACATGAGAGCACTGGAGTGAAGCAGGAGAAACAAAGACCAAAGGAAGCGATCATAAGGTACGTTGTTTGTTCTTGCCTCCTATTTAATTCAATGGTTAAAATCTAGGGAAAGAGTCATGTTCTGTCTTGCCTTGTTCTATATCCAAGTGGATCTAGGGAGATCGGTTTGTGTCCACACTTACGGATTTATCCAATAACATTGGTGTTTCCACCAGCTATGAACATCTACGGTTTTCCTTAAGGAAGCTTGCGGATGTGTAGATACAAGTTTTTAGAAGCAAATTTAAGCTTGTTTTTTTTGGAGAAATGAACAAAATAAAGAATTGAAATGCAAGATAAGGATGAATTACTTACTTGTTGTGGGTGGCAAATGGTAAATTTTCTCCAAGCTCTGTGTTTTCATGATTTTTCTCTCCAAGGGTTTTGGTCAATTGGGTAATCTTTTGGGTGAAATGGTAAAAATAGAATGGTAATTGGGTAATTACAAGAAATTTTATTAAAATTTTGAAAACCCACTTTCTAAAGTTTCTTGATTTTCTCCAAATTTTCAACTAATGATCAAATTTTGTAGCATTATCGTCGTTGTTCCAGATCTTAAGAATTTTTCCTCGATACTTTTATTATCGATTGGTTGATTATTCTACAAGACTCTAGGCAAGTAATGTGATCATAAATAGCAAAACCTAGGGTCAACCCCATCAACGAACGATGAAACCTTTCTCTCTACTTAAAACATTACTCGATTGATGGTAGAGCCTACCTTCCATGGGTGCTCTAGTATAGAATCTTTTTGCATTCTGGAACTCATGCTACAAGTTTGTTTCTAGGCTCAAGGGTCTTGTTTAGTCCCGCCATGAGTTTGTGTTTGAACTTCATACTTCTTACTCTTTCTCATTCTAGCCTTTTCTTGTGGGACCCCTATCTTATATTTTTCTCACCAACAGCATTACAGAGTCCATAGTTAATCTCTTTTCAAACTCCTTAAAATTGAAAATATTGTCGAGTGATGTTGTTCCTTGTACACTCGTTAAATAGACCTGAAGGAACAACATTATGGAGTCCATAGTTAACCTCTTTCCATACTCCTTAAAATTGAAAAGATTGTACAATGGCGTTGTTCCTTGTACACATTAAATGGATATGAAGGAACATCTATCGAGTGTAAGTTTACCCCTTTTTTGAACTAGACAAGACTACTAACGAAAAAGGAATACTCTAGTCTATAGGATAGGCTAGAAGAGTTCTCCTAAGTTATGTTTTATACTTTTTCGGGCTCAGGGGACTAAATTTATGAAAAAGGACGAGGGAGTCCATAGTTAAGATATTTTTAGACTCTTTAAAATTCAAAAGATAGTTGAGTGATCTTGACTCTATCACACTCATTAAAAATGTTTTGAAGGGGAATCCTTTAGGTATAATTTTAACCCTTTTCCGGACCGATTGGACTATATACAAAAAAAGAATACTCTAGCCCTACTGTGTCCAAAATAGTTCTCCTTGGTATGATTTTATTCTTTTTCGGGCCTCCAAGACTAAACTTATGAAAAAGACTATTATGGTAAGTTTACTTTCCAAATTTGACATGTATCTGCATCCACATATTGATTTCTCTCACTTTTAGGCCTAATTTAGGCTTCAGTATGTTGTTGTTAAACCCTTTCATATGCATTCCTAACAGTTCCCAGCCTTGCAATTTATGCCTTTGCGACTTGACACCTTATCCCTAGAGGAGACATTTCCCTAAGTGTCCTTATCATGCACATGCTTTCCTTGCATTGAGCATAGGTACATGTTCCTTGCGCTCTAGAACTAGTTTGTTTATCCATGACACTCATTTCCTCCATTGTTCTATAAGCATTCTTTTATTCTCTTTCAAGCTTCTATAACATGAAAAAAACAAAAAAATCAAAAAACCAAAAAGAATGGAAAACATCTAATCTCTTTTGTTGGCAGTAGTCTTTTCACCCTTGAACAAAGCAAAATCTTGAGTCTATATCTCATCATTTTTGGTTTAGTATGGATTTAGGAGACTTTTTCTCTCTTTATTTGTTCTCCCCTGGTTGGTTATTCTTCCAACTATATGGAGCATTTATTGATACCTCATGTGTCGCAAATGTATCACATTTTATGATTCATGTTGCCTAGGTAACACAATGTGTCGCACTTATGTTCAAAGGAAAGTTTTCAACCTGTGTCATCCATTCTGTAGTTATCCTTTGACCTTTCAAGTCATCCTTCCTAAGTCGAGTCTCATCATCACAAGTATCAATCTCTTCCTCCGATATCTTCCAAATATTTGAATTTCTGCCGCCACTCATGTTGGATGATGGAGGACACCTTAATTCCTTCCTTCCAACATATTCCCTCCCATAAACTTCGACACATTTTAATCTGGGAGAGGGATATAGATATATGTTTGGTACCTTAGGGCTTGCAGTCATCAATGGAAGGTTCCCTCATTATTGAAAGTGGTAATACATCAATGTCCCATGCTTTATAGTTTCTATTAGGTGTTCGACGCCAACTCATTTATTCACACTTGTTAGATAGCAACATGGTACCTTGAATCCCATCATCATTATTGATAGTTTTTCTCATGTTTGTTAATGGTATACATCAATTATTGGTAATCAAACAATGTATCACTGTGTTCAACCTTGACTCATCTATTCACATAGTGTAGACTTGTACCATGATAGATCATTGTGAAGACTTTGGGTGAAGTATGAGCACCACCTATTTTGTGCTCCTTCCCAACTCATGTGGTGCAACCTCACAAACATTGGCATTTGTAGAGGATCATATTGTTCATTCTCTTGGTTCCAAATATCCTATGTTCTTGATTTTAAGACATATCTCCACTGTGTATCTCTTTGTGGCTATGATCTTCTTTGACATGGATCCACTATGTTTTCTTCGTTGTAATGCTTACTACTTCATATTTTTCATATAGATCCATTGTGTATTGTTCGTGGCCATGGAAATTATTCATACTTTCATATGTACCATGGATATACAATGTATTTTCTTTAGTGGCCATGCTTTATCACTCCTAAGCATGGGTATGCCTAACTTGGGAAACAAAACTCTTGCTTGATATTTACTGAGGGTTATTGATTTTTGGATCATTTTTTCAAGAACCTCTATGGATAATTCGATGCATCCTCACTCTCAGAGTTCATAATGTATTACAGCCATCATTTTTCTCTTCTGATCTTACACATTAGGGGGCATCTATTATAGCACAAAATTCCACACTTATGATTTTGTGCCATGGCCTAACCCTTTCCCAATGTTTGCTAGGATTTTCCCTAAAAGTCACCTCCAAAATCATCTAAAAAACATTCTTTAAGAGAATATATGTGGGTTTCCCTAGTGCAACACACAGACATTCATGCAGAAATCTATCCCTTTCCTCACTACAACCCACTGAAGCCCTCATTCTTGGTGAAAAATAAAATAATTCCATTTTTCTGGGTGGGTTTTCCGGTTGGGATCGTTTCTCAACGACCCTTGCTATTACACAATGCAATCCAACTCCCTAAACCTATTTGGGAAGATATAAAACAACCATAGAGGGTTAAAGATGAGAACACAAATCCCTAGGTGCAAAGTTATGTTGTCAGCATCTAACAATCTTCCTTTCCCTTTTTTCTCTGAGAAACATCCCCTTTAATCTGGAAACTCATTTTCCAGAGATTCTTTCTCCTTTTATATGACTATAGGGTGTCTCCTTATCCCTATCTGAGTCATTTAGATAAGTCTTTATTGGTTGAGTTTATGCTTGAATATTCTTGGAGGAACCCAGACAGTCGACTTCAAGACAATACCTAAAGTTGGACAAGGTTGTAACTTACCTTTTCCACTTGTTGGCAATAAAAGAGCTTGTTTTCCCCCAAATTTGTCTTCATTATACATTTATCTATATTCTTACTTTGAATCTAACATATTGCATGCACATGTTTATGATCGTATAATTACTTTCATCTCATTCCTAGTTTTGTATCTGTCTTGTAGGTTAATTCCAGTGGAATGTCAGGACTTCTTCGACGAATTGGAGTAGGGATTGACATCAAATGGTTAAAAAAGGCACACCTTCTTTTGTCCTTTCTATACCTACCTTCTCCTAAATAAAGTAGTTATTTTCTTTGATTTTTGTGTGTTTGTCACTGTGGGGAGACGACTATGTCTTTCACTTGGTCTTGCTCTGTTGTGAGAACGACCCACTATCACAGGGGAAAAATCCCTTAATCAAAAAGAATACAAGGTCTTGGTAATAAGATCAAGGTTGTGTGGTATGGTCCTTTTGAAGTGTTGAATAAGGTGGTTGATCATGCCTATAGACTCAATCTACCCCCATATAATGCATTTACTTAGTGATGAATATGGAAAATATGAAACTCTATGAGCCCTCCATGTTGGACAAGGAAAATAATGAGCAAGTCTTGCCTACTATAAAGGACTTAGCACTAGAAACTCAAAAAAAGTTAGTAGAATAAATAAACAAATTCAAAAGAATCCAAGAAAAACTAGAAGGGAACAACATGAAATATGATAGGTTGGGTTGGAATGACAACCTCCAATTAAGGCCAAATGGTATTCCAAGGAGAAGGTATAGGAAACGTTTCCTCACCTCCTTTAGTAAAATCGTTTGGGACCAAAATCCCCCCTAAATGGGGAGCTATGATTTGGATCATTATATAATTTTTCATCTATCTTAGTACTTTTTGAATGACAAAATTGGAGTTTTTGGCTTGTAGGGCTCATTTTAGGGGTAGGTCTTGCTTTGGTTATTTAGGGTCTATGACATTTTGGAGCCTATTTGAAGCCTTAAACACTCATTTTTTAGGTCAAAATTTTATGAATAAAGTGCACAACCTCTTAACACTATTCTACACATCGATAAATTTCCAATAGTGTGAATATCACCTCAATAAGAGTTTGTATGCAAAAGTTACAACTCTTGCAAGTTGACCTATCATGTTGACCACCATAATATAGAGTGAATGCCATGTTAGCTCACATTAATGACACATGTGGAGCTCATCATGTGTGGAATTTCAAGAAAATTCTAGAGGGTCCAAAAACCTAACATTAATTGGGGGTTGAGGCATGCAAAAAGCCTAAACATAAATCTAGACGACTACCAAACCCTATTAAATGTTGGACCACTAGGATAGGAAGGGTTTCCATTCTTATTGTATTGAGTATTGTTCCATAGGAGTGCAGAGAATTGAGAGTGGTATATTGAAGAAAATCATAGGAACTAGAAGATTTTGTGGTAGCTATACTAGCCACAATGTCCATGGAAACTTCATAGTGAGTGCCCATTTCTCTGTATTTGTATTTTATAGCTAAAAGAAAGGAGTAGAGCATAGGTCTCACAATCTAGCTAGGTTTTTCATTTATTGGGTTTTCCCAATTAACATCTTGTGTTCATTGTGTGGATGGAGTGTTATTCATTTCAAATTAGATAAATTTTGAGGTCTAAAATGGACCTCCTAAGGAAAATAATAAATTAAGAATTATGTATTTTCAAAGGGAAAGAAAGAAAACTACTTCTTTTATCGTAATTTTGACTTATGTGCTTATAGGTTTACTCAAATTTCAAGTGTAGGGGCTCGTTGGATGCAAAATTAAATTATGTATCCAACAAGTTATTACAATTGAAATTTGAGTAATCCTCTAAGGATATAGTCAGAAATACAATTGAAAAATATTTTTTTTCCCACCAAAACTATATACCTTTATGGTTGACACCATTATCTTGAGTCCTATTGGTTATTTTAAAGTTGATGTTGATAGAACATTTTTTGTTTTGAAACCCATTTTTTACCTCAAAATTTCTCTAATGATCTCTTTCATTTCAATTTCAATTTATTTCAGTGCTTCATACATTATGTTGGAAATATAACTAAGAGGGGGGGTGAATCAGTTATAATATAAGCTTGAAACTTTTCTTGTTCTTTTTCTGAATCTTTCTAGATTATTATTTAATGTGTTACTGATAACTTAACATGCATATATATACAATATTTGATCAATCACACAGAATACACAGAGACACAAATTTTCATGAGGAAACCCATAAAGGGAGAAAACCTCTTCTTCTTTGGATGTCAATCAACCTCCAACCTTCATGTACATCATAGTATTTGAGAACTGACTCAAATATGAGGCTACAACCTCTGATAGAAAGCTATAACTTGCAGAGAGCAACAACTCTCAGATTTCTCTAGCACCAACTCCCAACTTTCTCTAGCACCAACTAGATGGTAGCACCAACTCCCAAGTTTCTCTATCACCAACTAGATGGAAGCACCAACTCCCAGAATATCTCCTAGCACCAACTAGAATTTAGAGGACTAAAATGCTCCCTACCACCACCCTACCACCCTGATTGAATCTGACAAAACCTTACTTACTTGCTATGTCTCTGATATGGTTTCTTACAGCTCCATGTCTCATCTGCCTTCTTCAGCTTCTATGCTTTGCTCTCTTTCTTCCTGCGCATGACACCCCTATGTTCATCTTCTCTTCTACATTTTATGATCTGTGTTACCTCTACATACTATGTGTTTCACCTCTAATATTCACTTCATATGCTACTCCACATCTCCTTCTACTCACATGCATATCTTTCTCACGCCGAGTCCTCTACATGATCATCATTGCAAATATTTGTCTTCTCTGGCGGTTATGTTGAATCTGTTCATCATCAGTGGGTGTTATCCTAAGATTCTTTGGCTTCTCAGGTAGTTATCCTAAACATGTTCATCACTAGTGACCATTATCCTGAGATTCTTTGGCTTCTCGGGCAGTTGCAACTCTTTGTCTTCTCTGGCAGTTATAGTCAGTCATTTTTTAATTCTTTGGCTTCTAAGCCCCTTCATTTACATGACCATCGGCAGTGACCACACGCCTATTCAAAAGGTGCTTCATGATCTCGGTCTAACGAGGGCTAGCTCCATTTTTCAATATGACCTTGGGCAATGATCTCATGTGACCACACGATTGCGGGCACGTCCAAAGGTGGTTTGAAATCAAACTATGTTTCGGCCTGCAATTTACCTTGAGACTCCACGTGTCCATTCTCCAAAACTGTGGTTTCGATTGCAGCCTGCCCTCAACTTATTAACATTCATGCACCTTCAATCCCCACAATGTGACAGGGACGTCGATCTCACGATCTTGACAGTGCTCCTAAACTGATAGTTTAGATCTGTCCTTTCAAGTTCTATGGATCAGATCTAACCTTCCTAAATCAACGCCTGAGGTTTATTTCGTGATCTGGGCTTCAGGAGTTTCAACTCTATAACCCTGCTTTTCTCCGTACATCAATCTTTCAGATTTTATGATCTATGAACACCTGTCCTTCTCAATCGTCGGATCTTCCACTACTTCTAGAATTTGACCTTTCAACTAGATCAACGATTATGCATCCCCTTTCTCGATCAATGGTCGAGATCTCCTTTGGGTCTTCAGACTTCTGAAATCTCAAGTCTCAAACCTCACTTCCCCTCAAAGTATGTGGATTCCTACCATGTGTCCTCTTGAATTGGGTGGTTGAGTCTTACTTCAGGTCTTTACCCAGAGTCCACAGGTTTACGCCATGTCTTTTTTGGATCAGACGACTCAAATTCACTTCGGACGATCTAACGCTTGATATCTTCTTCGGATGATCTGATGACTGAGATCTACTTCAGATGATCTGGTGGTTGAGAATTTATTTCGTCTCTCCGACTCTCTGGGCTTTGAGAATTTCAAATCTCAAATTGAAACTCTCGAAGTGATTTCTACGAAGCTCACAATCCATCGCCATGTATCCCTCTAGATGTGACGGTTGAAATTTACTCCAGCTCTCTGACTCTTTGGGATTTGGGGATTTCAAATATCAAACTTTGCTTCCTCCTGAACTCACGATCTTTTGACATGTATCTCTTGATGATCAACGAGCTAGATTCTCATCCTGGTGATGAACGGTCTCAAATTATTTAGGCTATTTCACATCCTTTTGATCCATGAACTTCCGGAGTTATGGATATTACACCACCTATCATCCTTGAATATGGATAGTCCCAAACTACTTCGGCACTTCATAACTTTAGTAAGTTCTCTCTCCTGCGTGTGAAAATCCTTAAGGCTCATACACCTTGTTTCGATCAGACAGTTTTTGGTCCTCTGTGTTGTGATCCTACTGTCGTTTTCGTCCTCTCTCCTAAGCTTATGATCTTTCTAACTTAGAAGGTTTTCTAAGTGTTCAAGGGTCTTGACCTTTGTTTCTCCTATGATTCCATCTCTTGGACCTCGTCCACACTTCTGGAAAGCGCTATCTCTTCTGAACTTTCTCGTCTTCTTCTCTCTCGACTTATTAAAGAGTCACTTCGACACTTAGCCGAATTGTGGATCTGTGCACTCCTTGCAACAGATTCTTACGCAAGGTTTTGTTGCATTGTTGTTCTTTCCATCAATGAAAAGCACACTCTTCCTATAAACATGCCAACAATCTCCCCCTTTGGCATTGATGGCAACCCTGAAAGGTTGCACTATTATGCTAAGACCTCCAACTGTAGCATTCAGACCACACTTTTTTCCTCCTTTGACATCAATGTCAAAGAAAAATGAGAGTGACTTTGTTCTTCCCCTAATCAAAGATACAGTAAGCATTCTCCCCCTGATTAGATATACTATGAGCACTCTCCCCCTGATCAAATAGACCATTTTAACCTGATAACAGGGTCATGCCCAACTTCTGTCATAAATACTCAAACTGATATTTTGCAAGCGATTTAGTGAAGATATCAGCAATCTGATCTTTGGATGGAATATAATGCAAAGAAACGATAGTGTTGGTTACATGTTCCCTCAAGAAGTGATACTTGATGGGTATATGCTTAGTCTTGGAGTGAAATATAGGATTCTTTGACACACTAATTGCACTAGTATTATCACAATGAATTGGGATCGGTGCAGTATACTTTACCTCCAAGTATGCAAGTGTCTAAATCATCCACAATACTTGGGTACAGCAAGTGGCAGTTGCAATGTATTCATCTTCTATAGTCGATAAGGAAATGGAACCTTGCTTCTTGCTCAACCATGCGACAAGAGAATCTCCTAAGAAGAATTCACCTCCACTGGTGTTTTTCCTTTCATCCATGTAGTTAGCCCAATCAGCATCTGAATAGATTGATAATTGATAATTTTGATTCCTATTATACCATAGGCCATAGTTCATCATTCCTTTCAAAATTTGATTACTCTCTTGACAACTATCAAATGACTCTGTTTAGGTGCAGACTGATACCTTCCTACCATTCCAACAACATGCATTATGTCTGGATGAGATGTTGTGATGTATAACAGGATACCTATCATAGACCTATATGAACTTTGATCAACATCATGTGGGTCATCATCCTTGCTTAGCTTGCATCCAGTGACCATAGGTGTGCTCACAGGTGTAGAATCTTCCATTTGAAACCTTTTCAATATCTCTCTTAGATATTTCTCCTGAGAAAGAAATATTGCTTCAGACCTCTAAGTAATTTGCAGACTAAGAAAAAATGGCAGTTCCCCTATCATAGACATTTCAAATTCAGATTGCATGGCAGAAGAAAACCATTGTACCAATGAAGCATTATTACTTCCGAAGAGGATCTCATCTACAGAGACCAACACAATGAGCAAATAATTATCCTCTATTTTGATATATAGATTGTTTTCAATTGTTCCTCTCTTGAATCCTTTGTCTTGAAGATACTTATCCAGTCTGTAATACCAGGCACGTGGAGCTTGTTTCAACCCATATAAGGATTTCTTCAGCTTGCAGACATAGTTAGAGTTGTCTGATAGTTGGAAACCCTCTGGTTGTTCCATATAGACATCTTGTTTTATATCTCCATTTAGAAAAGTTGACTTGACATCCATTTGATAGACTTTAAACTTCTTATGACAAGCATAGGAAAGAAACATTCTAATAGCTTCTAATCTTGCTATGGGCGCAAATGTTTCACCAAAATCCAGTCCTTCTATTTGAGCATACCCTTTGTAGACCAATCTAGCCTTATTTATTACAATATTTCCTTTCTCATTCATTTTATTTTTGTAGGCCCATTTGGATCCTATTACATTTTTATTTTTTGGCCTAAGGACAAGTTCCCAAGTGTCATTCTTTTCAAACTGATCCAGTTCCTCATTCATTGATTTTAAACAATTTACATATTTATTGGCTTCATTAAAGTTCTTGGGTTCCACCATGGATATGAATGATATATGTGATTGCTCAATGTCTTTTATTATCCTTCTCCTGGTTTGTACACCTGTGTCTTTCTCACCAATTATCTGACTTGCAGGATGATTCTTTTGAGTAATTCTGGAGGGAGGATTTGATGTTGTTTTCTGATTTGAGTCTTCCTGAGTATTTGTATCTTCATTTGACTCAGAGTCTTCTTTTTCTGATTCTTGGACCTGTTCATCTTCAACTTAAACTATATCCTTTGTTTTTGATTCAACACTGCTTACATCTCGTACCGGAATTTCTTCATCAACTTTTGTGTCAATACAATCAACCAATTTATGGAGCCTCTTATTATAGCATATGTATCCTTTATTGTTTGTAGAATACCCTAAGAAGATACCTTCATCAGCCTTGTCATCATATTTGGCAATATTTTCATCATTATCCTTGATATAACACTTACTCCCAAAGACTTTAAAATGCTTGATTGAGGCAGGTCTTCCAAACCATAGTTCATAAGGAGTCTTTTCACTTTGTGGCCTGAGATGAGATTTGTTAAGAATATGTACAATTGTATGAATTGCTTCTACCCAAATGTTTGAGCAATATTCCTTTCATTCATCATTGATCTTTCCATCTGTTGAACTGATCTATTATGTCTCTCAACTACTCCATTTTGTTGTGGAGTCCTTGGAATAGTATACTCTCTTTTGATCCCATGTTTATCACAAAACTCTTTAAAGTCCCTTGAAATAAACCCTCCTCCTTTATCATACCTTACTACCTTCAATATTTTTCCTATTTGATTCTCAGTCAGATCCTTAAACACTTTGAATTTCTCAAATGCTTCAGATTTTTCTTTCAGAAAGGCAACCCATATAAGTCTAGAATAATCATCAATAATCAACATGGAGTAATTTTATTTTACTATACCTTCCTTCCATGATGGTCCACATAAATCCATATGTACTAACTGAAGAGGTTTCTACGTTGATGCAAAATTCTTATATTTGAATTGTGTCCGAGTAAGCTTTCCTATTTGGCAAGGTTTGCATACAGAATCATATGGCTTTGATATTTTTGGAATATCTTTTATTGCCCCATTGTTTCTAAGTTTGATTAGATGATCAAAATTTAGGTGTACAAGTCTCCTATTCCATAACCAACTTTCATCATACTTGATTAAGTGACATTATTCTTTTTCTTCTTTCAAAACATAGACATTTTCTTCTATTCTTATGCCTTTTGCAATCAACTGACCTGAATTCACAGATTGTATTTTACAATATTTAGAAGTGAAAAAAACCTTACATCCTCTATCACAAACTTGACTGAAACTAAGCATATTATGTTTCATACCATCTACAAACAACACATCTTGATATTTCCCTTTTCCATGACTAAGACTTACCATTCCTTTACCTTTGATTTTTCCTGGTGCATCATTTCCAAAAGTTACATTTCTAGTTTTCTTTCATTTAGAAACAGAAACTTACTTTTGTCTCCAATCATATGTTTGGAACACCCACTATTAATATACCAGGGGTTCTTTTGTCTTTGAGCTGAAAATACTAATCCACACTTGTCATTTTCTTTCTTCTTCCAAACCTTGAGTGTAACACCCTATTTCCCCCAGTCTGTAAAAATAACTGTAGTGGCCAAGAACTATGGCAAACTCAAAGATGTGAATGTTTGATTTGACGGACCTTTGTATAAAAGGTTGATGAATGTAAATTATGTTATGAATATGTGTTGCATGACTACTCAGAGGGGGATTTGATAAAAGAGACCATGATGGCTAATGAGAGGTGGTGGAAGGGACCTGGAATGGTTGCGTTAACTTCCACTGAGCTAGTACCCTACTGGTTTTTACTTGCTCAAAGACCAAAGAAACTCTCTGAACCTAGAATGGATTTCTTGTCAGATTGGTAGGTGGGGAGGCTCTTCAAGAGTTAATGAAGGTATGGGTGTGAACCGCCCATCCGTAAAATCTCTCAAACCTGACCACGGATGGGGAAATTCTTGCCACATGCAATATTGCAGAGAAAAAGGGAAGAGAGGAAGTGTGGTAAATGGTAGAGAGAGAGAGTGTGTGCACGATAGGGATCACAGAAGAGAACTGGAGAAAATCTGGAAACACAAGGAGTTTTGAACATAGGAGAAGGAGAGTAACCTTCGTCCTGGATTATTTTTCCGTATTAGGAGAATGAGAGTAACCTTCATCCTTGACTTCCATTGAGTTGGAAGTAGGATACTGAATCTCAAAGCATCATGGTCTAGCTCGAGTGTGGCTAGTGGTAAATCCATTTGGAGCCACTGAGCCTATGGTTGGGTGGAAAAGAGCACCCCTCTCAGCAGTTGCATCACACCTAGTGGATCTGATAAGTGTTTTATGCCTTGTATTTTGAATTGAATATCATGAATACATGCTCATGTTTATATGCCCATAATGATTTCTATGTGGAATGATTGCCTAGTGTTTTAGACTGGAAATAATGGATGCATGGGTATACTTACATGCCATAGTTGGTTTCTGTACATATGATTAAGTCTAGGGCATTAGTTCGCTCCACCGAGAATCATCTTGTTTGCTTGATTCTCGTAATATTCTGGGAAGGCTCCTTGAGGGTACTCTTCCTCGGGAATTACCCCATAAACCTTAGAACCATACTAAACCTTTACCCAGAGACTTGACTAAGATTAGGGACAATTGCCCAAGAACCATCTGAAGGTTCATGCGATCTGAGTCTAGAAACCTTATGCAAGAAGGATTAGTTCTCTAAGGTCTCGGGGTCATGGGAGTTTCAAGCTCTGAGAGGTTGAATTTCGTGATTCAAGCTCAGAAAGGATAGAAAATCCAATTATCGAAAGAGAATACCCCAATTTTTGGTAGAGAAATGGTCGGAATCCTTTCGGAAATACCCCAGATCTGTCAAGACCGATGGATCTAGAGGAGGAGCGCAGGCATTAACACCTTGACCCTTTCATCCTTCGCAAGTAACGATGGGATCCAGGACCAAAGATCCAAGGATCTGTCGGAGCTCTATTGACTGTCGATCTTAACCTTTGCATAGGTAGGAGAGTGGACTTGACAACGTCCTAAAAGTCCCGAAGTATTCGGAATCGTCCATCGGCACAAGACGTGTGGCAGTCAGGTAGAATTTTGTTGACTCACGACTTGGAGTGGTCAAGGGTAGGACTGCATGAACTCACGATTCATGAAATCATGACATGATCGTGGTCATTGGATCAAAGCCACAGGAGAACCATTGGATCAGAACCTCCATGTGGTATCGCGTAACGGGGGTTCAAAGGTTGAAAGAATATCTTTTTGACTGTAGAAGTCATGAAGTGCTGAGCATCGAGGGCTCGTGCGAACACGTGGCACATCCATTAGGTGGGGACCACGTGGTTGACAGATGTCATAACAACAAGCACCCAGAGAAAGGTGGAAGCGGGTGACAGGTGGTGGACACATGTCGCCTGGGAAAGAGTCAACCCATTGTTGACTTATCGTGGTTCGGGGTTTCGAAGGATGAAGAAATTGCACCTTGATCGCTAAGGTTGTGAAATGCCAAGAACCAAGGTCTCATGCGATGGGCGGCAATGACACAGCTTGTAAGAAGAGTATAGCGGAGGATACAAGTGGCGTGTACGCGTCGCTTTGGCAGAGTCCACGTAACGTTGACCTTTCACATCTTAGGGATTCGTAAAGGAGGAGCACGAGGGCTCAACACTCCAACTCACAAAATCGTGAGATATGAGTAGTGCTAGTGTTTATCCTAGCCTACGGTTATATGTAGCAGGCACTAGTGAGGAGGGAACCATACCCATATTGCATTTTGGGTATCGACGTTTGGAGAAAGAGGAGTCGAGAGCCTGGACTCTCCAACTCACGAGTTTTGAAAGGCACTTGCGCTAAGGCCAGGTTGTGGTCTCTTGGAGGAGGATAAGGGAAGGATGGTCTATGCTAGGATCCGTATAAATTCATGGATTCTCTCCCTCGAAGAAAAGACAAAAAAAAAAAAAAAAAACTTAGTTGTCGTAGTGGGTGTGTGACAAATTGGTATCAGAGCATGGTTACAACACTTGGCCTGCTTAGGCTCATGAACGAGTTGCGTAGAAAATCCATTTGAAGTACTCTTAAAAGGAGCAACCCTCTAACTTAACCCCCTTTATCAAAAGTTGAAGTTAAGAATGAAATTTCCTATTGTGTGTATGCATTTGAAAAATATGAATTATGTGTTGGTTATGAATGAATATAAATATTGACTAACAACAAGTGTTTTTCCTCCACACAAGCGGATGATCAACCGTGAGAAACTGCAGACGCATAGAATGGTGACACACCATGAAGTGGGGGATGGCTCCCACAATAGAGATGAAGAGTCTGACGAAAGGAGGGCAGTAGAGACCCCTCCAGATCTAGCTAAGACTGTCAGGAGCCTCATGGTCGAACTACAAAGCTGCAAGGTCAACAACGAGAGGTTCATAAAAGAGAAAGAGAAGCAAATAGAAATTAATGCAGTCTTGTTGCAAAGTTTATCTGACATACAAAGACAATTGTAGCATGGACCTTACACCAATCACGCGGACCGACAACAGACAAAGAAAAGTCAAAGTCCACATGAGATACAGAAACGTGGTATTTTAAGTGGCCACACTGGGAAGAGCACCTCGAGAAAGGTCCACCCCAAAGATAAGGGACAAGCATCAGACGATTCCTCTAGAAAGGAAACCGGTGACTCAGAGGGATCTTCTAGTAGTAGAACTAGTTATTATTCCCGAAGAAAACGGAAGAAGCGAAAGCATTCCAAAAGTCATAATCTTGAAGAATTCAAGAAGGCCAAACCACCCTCTTTCGACGGTGAAATAAAGAAGGGTGAGGAAGCGAAGGCCTAGCTGCTTGGACTAAAGAAGTATTTCAAAGTCCATGACTTCTCAGAAAACTTGAAGGCCCGAGTAGCCACTTTCAACTTGACTAGAAAGGCTTCCATTTGGTGGGAAGACCTTAAGAATGTAAAAGGGATTCACTAAGAGGACCTATCTTGGGAATGGTTTGAGAAATACTTTAGGAAGAAGTATCTGTCGGAAAAGTATTTCGACCAAAAGACTAAAGAATTCTATGAACTCAAGCTGGGACAACTCACCATAGAGGAATATGTTAGCAGATTCCTCGAGTTGCTGAGGTACATACCCTATATAAAAGAAGAAAAGGCAAAGGTGCAACGATTCATCAGTGGACTACCTAAGGACTATCAGAACAGGATCAAGTTTGACGAGCCAAAGACCCTAGAAGACACTGTCTAAAATTCAAGATATTGTTATGAACAGCTTGGGCATCGGACAGAACCTCATGAAGGCTAGAAGCAAAAGAATAGTTCAGGATTCCAGAAAAAGGGGTTTAAATCCCCAAGGTTTAAAAACTATAAAAAGGACACAAGGATGAGCTTCCCAACCCGAAGTGTACATCAGCAGAATTTCCCCTCCCAGAGCAGAAATAAACCTTCTGGATCTACCCCAGGAAAGATTGATAACCCAAAGAGAGAACCCTTGAAATGTTGGGGTTGTGGAGAAGAACATATACTAAGGGACTACCCGCACCGACAACAGAACAGTCGGAGAATTTACAACATTCAAGAAGCTACCACCATTAATGACGTGGCCAAGAGTGTGTCACAAATTTATGCAACCTTGGATAATAAACAAGCTGACCACCAAGCTTCAGTGGTGGAGATGGAAGGCATGATCACCAACCATCTAGTGTCTATTCTAATTGACCCTGGTTCAAATTAGAGTTATATAGATCCTAAGGTTGTTGATAAGTGTAAATTACAGCGACATAAACATGCCAAGCCATGGTTGGTACAGTTAGCCATTGGCACCAAAAGAAAGGTAGAGGAGGTCACACCAGCTTGCCAATTCACTATGGGTGAATTCCCCACCCAAGCAACCCTTAACATACTACCCCTAGGATCAATGACCTGTTCAATCAATTGGGAGGTGCTTCCATCTTCTCAAATATTGACTTGAGATCTGGATACCATCAAGTCCGAATCAAGGGTGAAGACATCCACAAAACTTCCTTCAGGATGAGATATGGTCACTATGAGTTTGTGGTAGTACCATTTGGATTAACCAATGCCCCTGCCACTTTTATGTGCTTGATGAACAATGTGCTCAGCAAATTCCTAGACAAATTTGTACTAGTTTTTATTAATGATATATTAATTTACTCCAAGAATAGAGAGGAACATGAGGAACATCTTAGACTTATGCTTCAAGTGCTAAGAGGACATTATCTCTATGCCAAATTTAGCAAGTGCAACTTTTTCCAGAAGCAAATACATTACTTGGGCCATATCATATCTGAATAAGGAGTAGCAGTAGACCCTGACAAGATTAGGTCTATCATGGAATGGTCTACCTCAAAGGACATTTCAGATATCAGATCCTTTATGGGCTTAGCAGGAAACTATAGGAGATCTATAAAAGGATTCTCCAAGATTGGTTGTCCAATCACTACCCTCCAAAAGAAGGGAGCTAAATTCACGTGGACACAAGAATGTGAAGAAATATTTCAATCCCTAAAACATCTACTGACCCACGCACCTGTGTTGAAGATCGTCGATCCTGAAGCTGACTTCCTCATGTGCACAGATGTCTGCAAGGAAGGGCTCGGAGGAGTCCTTATGCAAGGAGGAAGTGTAGTCTACTATGAATCCCAAAAATTGAATGAGCACGAAGTCAACTATGTGACCCATGATCTAGAACTGGCCGCCATAGTGCACGCCACAAAAATGTGGAGGCATTACCTCCTGGGAAGGAAATTTGTACTTATGACAGACCACTGTGGATTGCGATATCTATTTAACCAACCAAAGCTCAATGCTATACAAGCTAGGTGGATGGCCTTCCTTAGCGAGTTTGATTTTGAAATCAAACATATTAAAGGAAAGGAAAATAAGGTGGCCAATGTCCTTAGCAGAAGTATGAAAACAATTCACCTGACAGTGGTGAGCACCTGTGATATGAATGTCAAGGAAAGAGTCGGGAATGAAAAAGAAACAGACACATTATTCCAGACCGTGACCTCGTACCTGGAGCAAGAACCCACAGGGATAAAGTATGAAGGCTACCAGATGATAGATGGAGGTCTACTAACTTACAAAAACAGATTTTATATTCCAGATTGTGATGACTTGAAGAGGTTCATAATGGATGAACTACATAAAATACCATATACTGGTCATCCAAGATACCAGAAGATGATCACGGCCACCAGAAAACAATTCTATTGGCCTAGATTGAAGAAAGACATAGCTGAGTACTTAGCCAAATGTACAGAATGCCAACAGGTTAAAGCAGAGCACCGACACCCAGGAGGATTATTACAACCTCTACCAATCCTGGAATGGAAATGGGAAATCATCTCCATGGATTTCATCACCGGATTACCAACCTCGACCAAACAGAATGACATCATCATGGTAGTGGTGGATAAACTGAGCAAGTCCGCTCATTTTATCCCCATCAAGTCGACTTGCAAGGCAATAGACATCGCCAACGTATTCATGAAGGAGATATTCAGACTACATGGTATGCCTAAAGAGATCATGTCTGACAGAGACAAAAAATTTACTTCCAACTTTTGGAAATCTGCAAGATACCAGATATATAAAATATGCAGAATAGAAACAAAATGCTAGAAATGACAGAATAACAATAAAATATCCAGCATAATCTTCACAATACATAGAAATGATATACGAAATAGCAACAGAAATAGCACTTTGAATCAGATAGCAATGTTCACAGGCCTCTTCGAGGGGGCAACCTCCAG